>JARUHE010311430.1:0-12013 GCA_031471125.1 Archaeomysis grebnitzkii | reverse complement strand
TTAAAACAATGAAAATGGATGAAAATTAAAAACATTTTTTAAAACAATGAAAATGGATGAAAATTAAAAACATTTTTTAAAACAATGAAAATGGATGAAAATTAAAAACATTTTTACCTGCCGCCGATCGCGCATAAAATCGGAACTCTTGGTGGAGAAGAGCGACCTCCTCGGAGGAAGTTGGTTGTCGGGAAACTCTCCGTGAAACTCCGTCAACTTCGCCTCCAAGATGTAGAACTCGTGGTAGTGTCGGGCAACTTCCCAATGCATTTCGTCAGAGATTTCTTGCAAAAATTTGGGAAAGCTTCATTAATTTGGGTTCACTAAAGGGCTTCAATGAAAATAAATAATCATAACAATGTGAATCAATAATTGAGAAAGTTAAAGTATATACCAAACATTACCTAAGGCATATTTTTGTTCAGCTAATTTAAAAACATGTTTTATGAAAAGTTATTAAGAAAAATTACATAAAAATTACTAATATTATTCGTATAACCAAAGTATTAGGAAAAAATTATAGGTTTGAAAAAACTTTATTTATCAAATAATTTTGATATATCTAGATGTAACATCAAACTTATTTTAATGGTTAAAAATTTTCTCAATCTTTCACTACAATTATACATTGTTAATCAAGGTTAAGAAATCAATTTCAATAAAAACATTTGAATGAATGAATGAATGAGTAAAAAAAAGGTCTATGCCCGGCGATGTTCTACCTCCCGAAACATCGATCCTGGTCACATCGACAACAAACACCAGATCTGTCTTTCCGTTGGCGTTCAGCTTTTGTTCCACCCGAGGAATAGTGATTCGCCACGCCGATAAGTCACGGAAACTCGAACCTGTCAAACTTTCCAAGCACGAAGACTGTGGTAATGAACTTCCATCTTCTGCCTAAAAAATTTATTATTCAGTTTGTGAATACAAAAACTTTTATAAACCAATTTTTCTTTATCATTATTTTTATTGAGTTTACCAGTAAGTGTTTGTTAATTATTTTTGTGTTTGTCCAAAAATTGAAAGACATTTTCAATGTATATAAATTTAAAATAAGAATTACTGTGAATGATTCTCTTTTCTGAAATCAAATTTCATACTCACAATTTCTAAAATTTCATACTCGCAATTTATAGAATAAATTTAATTCTTATAATTCATTAAACATAATTCAATACTCACAATTTCTAAAATTTTATTCTTCCACTTGGTAAAATCGGAGCTCATATTCACAATTTCTAAAGTTATACGTTCATATCTTGTAAAATCAAATTTTGAAAATTTTATACTCACATTTTCTAAAATCAAACTTTATACTCACAATGAGAAAAGAAGAAATATCAGAAGCCTCCTCTATTTCCATGAAAGATCTTGCATCATCTCCATTAATAACTGAAGGTTTAAAAACCATCTGCTTTCCAATTTGTTTCAAGCTGGACCCAAATTTTTTGGCCACAACCTTACCTACACTTGGTCGTAAACTGACAGCATCATCCCTGATAATTAAGATGGTGATAAAATCAAGCACTAACTAGACCATAGTTTTAAAGAAGCTTCTCACATACAAGACATCAAATCTCTAAATAAAAAAACACTCAATACAATTTTTCATCTGTAAAAACAAAACATAAATAGTGCTACTACAAACGTGCCATATAGATTAGGTTTATCAAAAAATTATTTGTAACATTACATGATCAATAAAATATCTTTCAAACATTTCCATAAAAAATAAGTGTGAATTATTTTTTCAAAATATGAATAAAAAGTTTGGCCAAAACAGCAAACGTAGATAAAGATTACATGAATAGAAGAAGGAAAACGGAAGAATTCATTCTCGCAACCTTAATAATTAGACAAAGAACAAATGAGACAGAAGAAAGTAAAGCAGACCATTCGAATAAAGCAAAGATTAATGACATTTCACTGGCTTAGAAGTTATTACAAATGGAATGGATTTCATGCCAAGTATTAAAAGTTTTTAATAAATAACAAAAACTGCAGTTGAACAGTAAGAGAAGGTATGCCAGAGTGTCTTTCAATGTATAAAACTATTAACGGATTTAAAATTTGCAAAAAATAAAGAAATCAAAACTTAAAAACATAAAACAAACTAAATAAAATGGTGTCTTTAAATCAAAACATTATCCAATTAACACTTATTATACAAGATAATGTAAGCAGTAAGCATGACAGTGTAACAAAGTGTATTCAAGGTGTTATTTAAATTCTAGAAACTGTTTGAATTATTGAATGATTTAACAAACCTCAAAATTAAATTAAAATTAATCAAGAAAATTATACAGCACTAAAAACTTAAAAATGTTTGGTGTCATCACATTAGGATGTAAAATAAAAAGTAATCAATCGTAGTGTATGTCGCCAGCATGAGAACGAGATCTTCCTTCTACAGAGGTCGATTGACTCGAGGTGGGTGGGGTTGTGTAGCAGCCTGCAATAATGTGTTTTTTTCTTGGACAAAAGTACTGGCGTCGACAAGCTGTCTATGTTGCAAATCTCCAGATGTTTAAGTTGCTATCCTTGCTGCTTCTTTAGTTTTTGTTGACCGTACCCTGACTTCGATACACGTCTTTTGTCCCTACCCTACCCCGACTCCGATACACGTCTTTTGTCCGTAACAAACTTGTCTTTCAATTGGAAAAGTATGACTAACTATAACATGAGTTGCATTCATACAAAACTTGGTCTTTCTTATGTAGCAGCATATCTGGTCAATGTATATTTCTTTATTTGTGGAAATAATAGAAATGTAATTATATTATTCAGCTGAAAAATGAATTGTAGGACTATAGTATACTGATGTATCAACACAAATAAACATATTTGTGTTGAAAACAACTTCTGATAAAATGAAAGGAAATGGCTTTGCATTGGTAGCACTAGAAAACAATCTTTTCTATACTACACAAGTCCTTTCATTTAGATGCAAGACTTCTATCCATCCAGTAACATTTGTGCTCAACCTAAATTTTTCAAAGAACTGTATGTTCAATTTATTTTATACTCAACACCCGAATTACTAGCAAATTAAAATTATCATTGAAAATTACTATTTTTGAAGTTAACTTTTTTCAGGAGTCAAATTTTCAGCTAAACATTAACTTTAGGTTTTCAAGAGAGTTCAATTTTTTCTTAAATCTAGTTACATGGGACTTCGGTATTAATTTAAGACTTTTTTTTATTATGGACATATATATACCCTTTTATCTAATTTATCTGAACTATGTATGTAAGTAAACTTGAGACTGCTGTATCCTTTCTGTAAGTAATTTACATCATATTTCCCAAATTAATGGAAACTATTAATGAGGTAAATAATTTTACGATGTCAAGATTAACTATTTCAAACATATTGCAAAGCTAGAAAATATCTCTAAAAAATCTAAGTTGTTCAAGAGCTGTATAAGAAACTTAAAATTTTCTAATGAAGAGACGACTAAAAGTTGAAAAATAAATTATAAAAAATAGAAAAAATGTAACACCTTGAGAACATTAAAAACAGATCGAGTGAGTGCAAATGCCTTTTTGAACTACACTAAAAGACGAACATGACGAGGATAGTTAACCACCTGCGATTTGGAAACACGACTCTTGAAAGGAGAAAATGTGGCGGAAGAGCTCGAGTCTGTACGACGATGTCTGTCGAGAGGTTATTTTTCATTCAACCACCAATCACATGACCCAAGAGTGGTCAGAGGGGAAGCTTTTGCAACTTAGCTTAGCAAGTGACTCAACAGACTGACATGAATTGCTCATTGTGAGTACTCATACAAAAACCAAATATTGCTGAGCCTCCTGTAAATCAGGTTTTTGTGAAATTGCAATACTTTTATTATTTTAATTACAGAAGTGTTACATTTTCCAAAACTTTTCAAAAATTTGGTTTCGTAGAAACAAAGTGAAAATGTTCAATTTATGTCAATCTGCTGAGTAGGTTATTGTTCAACATTTTTCAAACTATATTTTATGTCTTTCAAATATTTTTTTCAAACATAGCAAAGCATAAAAGAACATCTGATATACAATACCTTGATCGTCCTGGTGATCCGCTAAATTAAACAAAAACAATCTTAGTACAAACACATCACAAAAAATTGACAATTATATTATACAGAAAAAAGAAACTTTCTTTATATTATATCAAAAATTATTAACATATATTTACTAACTTTGGACGTCAAAAAGTATATAATTAAAAGTCATGCAAAGATCAATTATCTAGTTAAGGTACTTTCAACAAATTTTTATAACAAAATTCAAATTTTATAAAAGAAAACTATGAATAAAATTCGAACAAAAATCCATGGATCCATAGCCAAACCTATGGGCTTATAGCGAAAATATTTAAAAATGATTGCTCTGAAATCACCTATTAATAAACACCACAAAAACATAGTTGTTGCAATAGTTTTTTAAAAATTTTCCTTAAGAAATGTTGTTCCTAATGCTTAAATCTTACATTTAGGGTATATTGAATGATCATTACTCTAAAATGAAGAAAAAATTAATATACTTTTGGAGAAAAAAAAACAATAAACTCCTAACACTAACAACAACAACAAGAGTAATTAAAAAAAAAACAATAAACTCCTAACAACAACAACAAGAGTAATTCATAGTGGTGTCGAAATTTCAAGACCCAAAGTTAATAATCAAATAGCTTAAAAAATTGTGATGCTCTTTGACAAATTTCAAGATGAAAATATATTTAAATAATGATCAAATAAATACCACAATTAATTTTGAACATGAAAAATGAAATGATTGATAAAATCTAAGAGTAATTGTGTAGCAATTAATTTACAAATATTTATTTTCTAGAAAATAGAATAGGAAAACGTAAAAATAAAATAAAACATAACATGAAAAAAAAATCTTCTATTGTTGGAGTAATTTGAACATCAAGCTTCAGAATGTTATTATCTAGGTAAGAAAATTCACATCAAATAAAGATTGCAATCAACTTCAAATATAGGAATAGGTCTTCAGTGTCACAAAAAAATGTAAAACAAACTTTAATAAGAAACTAGATTACATTAGTTTTTAAAACATGCAATGGTCACCTAATATTAAACAGTACACATAAATATACATTCAATGTATGGAAGAATTTTAGACTTTTTATAAAGTAGAAAATTTATTGTAACTTTAACTAAAGTGAAGAAATAAATAAAATAGTTAAAACTTAATTTTTTAAGCACACTGAAAACAATAATACCCATTTGGTTAGTTGGAAATCTCTACATAAATGACTAGTATATAATCAAACCTCATGGGTATACAGTGGAGACATCAGAAAAGTATTTTAAAGTTTCTAAAACTAAGTCCAAAAAGACAAAAAAACTACTGAACATGAGTTGCTTAAAATTAATAGTTCTTCATTTCATCACAAAGAAAAATCTGTGGTTAAGTGACTGTTCATAGAATCAAATTTATAAAAGAAAATGACTATTGTCTGTTATTTGCGAAGAGATGCGACAATTATCCATCAAACTCCAAGAAGGTTTTGACTCCTTTAGAGCTATGATTGTATAAAAAAATCAAATATGATAAATATATATTTACCTGCTTGAAGACTTCTGATAAGTTTGGGGACTTTTGGTTCCACACAAATGGCCAATGTATGCATTACTGTTCATAAATAGAGGAAGATACTCTCTTTCTAGAAGATTATATGCATGTTCGTAGGCTTGGAAAAGTGGGCGAGTGGTTCTCAGTTTGACAATGTCTTTGACCTCGCTGTGAACTATTAAGCGAATCTGCATGACGATGTCTGGGGGGAAATTCACCAGGTCTACAGCAGTTGGCACCATGTAAGTGTGATAAAGCTCCAAGGCTTCATGATGTAGTTGCTCCAACTGTTCATTTGTAAGATCAGGAACAAGAATGTGATGGTTGAAATCTTCAACTGCAAGAATAAACTGTAGTATATTGATCGCTCCTTCTTCTTTGAGAAAAGTCTGATAGAGATATAACAGAGATTGGTCTTTCAAAACTGCAGATAAATTATTGCGCAAAATGGAATTGCGAGGATGCGTGTTGACGGATGCAAAGTTTTTGAGCATCAAAACTTCTGGTTCATCTTCCTTTGGGACCCAAACAGAAGGCTCGTGTCTACTTTCCAGCAACAAAAGGAACAGAAGATTAACTGTATCAGGCGTGGCAAGAAGATCCATCCCCTGCAATATCAAAAACCTTCCCAAGAGATCTTCGAGGAAACTTTTACCCAAACTGCTCGTCAGATATTTTGCCGGCAGCAGGTATGGAAAAAGTGTTTGCACGGTTGCCTTCAGATAAGCGGACTCCGATTCTCGACTTTGAACTGCGTGGTGGAGGGCTCTCTCGTCACAGAGAAATTGCAGCACTGCCGACTCGCTCGACACGTTTCCACGGACTCGGCGACTTCCTTCGATGTAATTGTCCAAATGAATCACCAACGTGGGAATCACATTTTTTGTTATCACAGATGTTAAATCCACCTGAAATTTTTTTGAAATATATTCAATAGTGAAAGATTATAATTTTAAGTCAACCTAGAAAGTAAACAAACTAATTTCATTATCAATACTTATTAGTTAATATTTAAATTTAAGCTGTTACACTCTGTGGGTATTTATATTGCAAGATCATTTTTGCTCATCAAAATTAAAATTAACTACTTTAAAAGCCACAAATGGATCATTGTTGAACAAAATATTTATGTTTTTCAACTTTATAAGAAAACAACTCCAACAAATTTGATATACTAGGGCATCCATCAATCAAAGGTAACAAATGGTTTCAATAAAAGACAAAAACCTAGATTACAGATTAATTGAACTTATAAAATAAAAAACTTTAACATTTGCTTCCTTCACCTCTTATAAAAATAGTGAAATATTGTTTTAAGTTTATTAAAACCATAATTTTTAGGGATAAAATATATATAAACTTGTTTATTTATAAGCAAAGTTGTTATTCAAGAAAAAATTATAAATTAAAAAAAGAAAAAAATTTAACATTTATCTTCACCTCTTACAAAAACAGTGAAATATTTTCCAAATTAATTTGACCTATAAAACGTCATTTTCAAAGAAGATATAATATGTAGATTTTTTTATTTAAGCAAAGTTACAACTCAGCTCATTATCTATAAACTTTGTTCAATAAAAAAATGAAAAACTTTAACATTTACTTTCGCCTAAATTGAACGCGAGACGCCAACAACGGGACTGACCCACACATGTCGATTGCAATAGGGTATCCGTAGGATGGATACCCTCACAAACTGGATTATAAATAAATATGGTGAACATAAAATCCATGGATTGTTTCCATTTTATCACTTTCTCTAGAAAAGTACGAGTGAGTGAACTTATTAAAATTGACCCGAGCAACTGTAATCTAATCTGAGACTATGCTATTGCTAGTAAACTATGAAACTGGATGATATCTAAAATAAAATTATTACAAGGGATAAACATTAAATATTCCGAAGGGCCATACCTTTATAAGTCGAGATGCAACCACAGCAGCAGCATATCTAATGATAAACCTTATTTCATCTGCCAATTGGTCATGGACTGAGATTTCCGTGTACCAACTATAGATATGAGTGTCTAGAACCTCACTTAACAGCTGTAAAAATATTGATGAGAATTAAAATTATGTTTCTTAAATTATTATTTCAGATTTAGAAAAATTGGCAAAAAATTTTCCATTTGCATTTCTTGAAAATAAATTTCTTCATTATTTATCAATTAAAGATGACGATGAGAGAATATAGTTGTGTTCTCGACCACACTTTTTCTTGATTTAAATCACATTGACACAATGTTAAACAATTTTGATTTACATCAAGAAAAGTGGATTTAAATCACATTGACACAATGTTATACAATTTTGATTTAAATCAAGAAAAAGTGTGATCAAGAACATATATTTAAACAAGTAAATGATCTGAGCATAACTACTCTTCTTTCCTCTTCAAAGAGAAAGGAAGGGATGGCTGTACACAAGAAACAGTCAAACATTTTGTAGACAAATGAAAAATAAATATTTGTGATTAGCAGATTGTTTCTGATGGATATGTAACTTAACATTTTCAATCATTTTTTCTTTTGTTGATTTTCATTGAAAAACTCAGTCAATGTTCATCATTGGAGATTGATGTACACAAAGAAATATTATTCTAGCCTTAAGTTTGCAGTGTTTAAAAGGTTTTATTTATTTTAAACATGTTTTATATTTCTGCATTGTGGCCAATGTTTTTCTACAACAACCGAATAAGACCAATATCAATTATCTATAATGAAGAAAAAGTGGAAAATAAACCTACTTCTTCAAGTGCCTTATCCACCGACTGTGGGATTGAGAAGTTTACATGTGGATGGACAGTTTTATCAAATGTACTTGGATGCTGTCTCGCACATCTTTCTCCTCCACATACAGAACAAGATCTTGGAATACTTTTCAGGCTAATTCCATCACTTGATCCAGTGAACAATGCTAACATGTTGGGAAAGTGTTTGCCGTCCCTATCAACAAAAAAGTTAATTAAAAAAGACAAAATACATTCTGGTAATACAACATGATAATATTTCACATCAAATTTATATATTTATTATTGTAAATCTTACCTAAATATAAAAAATGGAAGGAAAATCCCCACAATCATAGAAAATAGTAAGACACTTCCTAGTAAAAAACTGAAAATAATATAAAATTAGAAACATTTAAATATAACAAGATCCTTATTTAAATATATCCAAATTTTAAAACATTTTGATCACAAATTAAAACAACAAACAAATAAAGTTAAAGAGATTTACAAAATAATAGATAACAGGGTAATATTCTGTGTCTACTATAAGCTATTCTCTTAAAATGATTAGTACAACTTAATAATAAAGAATTTTTGTTTGTATTTAAATTACATTTTGACACCACATTAATATACTTGTGCTCGGTTGCATTACCATCTATATATTTTCCAGCTATTTAACAAATTAGGCAGAAGTTAGAAGTAGCCGACTGTAATTTAAAAAAAAAACATAGAATGAAATAAACACCAATAGAAAACTTCAAATACCCTACAACATCAATTCCATGAGACACAAACCTAAAAAATGATGCATTTGACTAGAAAAAAAAATAAAAATCTAGATGAGAGTGACACCCATCACCTATGGAAGTCATGGAAGCACTGAGAAAAATTTACCATTTGCATAAAAGTTGCTATGTAGGGGAATAAATAAAATATGCAAATAATATAGCAACTTGGTCTTTGCACCAAAACAGGCACCAATGTGTGTTGAAACCTGGTTTAACCTTGCCTGACCTGACATAGCCTAGCCTAGCCTAAACTTAACCTAACCTAATTATAAATAGGCCTTCCTAACTAACTTTGGTGAGCAAAATGAATAAGCCTATCAATATTTGTTGGCCTTGATATAGTTAATTTGTTTAAATAAATGTGCCTTAGCCTAAAAAATAGTTTCTTAAATCAAACATGAAAAATTGAGGTCAGTGGCAAAGAAAGATGTTGTGAAGTATAGACTGGTAAATATAGTCAGCATTGGTTAAACAACAGTTAAAAATGTGGAATAAAACACATTTTCAGTCCATTCAGTTTCTTTGTGAAAACAAGTGAAATCACACACCGCTATTCCTTCATTTAGCCACAAATTATTATTAATTTACAACATAATATTGCTCATCAAACCAACAGTTGAGCTGACGACAAGGGCTTCTCAGCTCCTTTGAGTTATGGAATTAATATATTCAGTGGTCTTGCCTAAAATTTTACAGAATATTACCAATGCCAGGTTTAGATCAGTCATTGGAGCCAGTCATCTTGTTAGAACAAGATTAAAATAGCTGTATAAATACTGGAAAGCAATGATGGAACTTACCTTATTGTAATGTAGGAAAATAGAGACAATGATAAAATAATGCTCGTAAAATAAAGCACATATTTATCCTTAAAGAGATTCGTCCATGTTATAATATTCGTTTCCTCCATTTTGATTTTGTTCACAATTATTTTCTGTTACAATAAAAAAATAAAACTATATGAAACTTCAAATAATCTTTCATGGCTTATGGTAGTTTAGTTTTAATCAATATTTTAAAAGAAATATTTAACTTCATAGCTACCTGAAAAAAAAGAAATTCAATATTTTAAACTATAAAATATTTTAATTTAATGCTGCGAAAGTTATAATTATCAAATAAATCATTAATAACTTATTGTGATTAACAAACATTGTAATAGTGATAAGTAATTTAAAAATAAACTAGACATATGACTAGTCACAGAAAAGTTGGCCCGAAAAGCAACTAGTAATGTATGAATTACATTAAACACACTTAGTTATATAATTTCAAATAAATTCAGGTTAAATTGTCTTAAGACTATCTGAAGTTTTCAAAAGGAAAAACTTACAAAATTATCTTAAATGAACAGAAATGCAATATTTGATCCTTCTTTAATACTCACAAGCCAACAGAATTAACTTTTTCTAAAAAAAAATAAGGTAAAATAATAATTATAGAATTGAATATTGCCATCTTAGATTGGTACAGTTCTCACAAAAAAGTGCTTGTATGTTGCCTAGCTTGAATTTGTAGGATTTTGTATTCGTAATTTGTAGGGTTTTCTTCTCGATTATAATTCCTCTTATTTTTATATTTGTGAATTTTATGTACAAGTAAGTGAGGTTAGGTTGGGAGTTGTAAGTTTCCATAATGTCTCTGATTTATATATTTGTGTTTCATATCCGTTTATTACAAAAAAAAGTCACAATTTTATAATTTTGAAACAAAATTTAGGTATTCTATGTATGATGGTTAATGCATTTTCGGTAAATGTGGTCGAAAATAGTGCATATGTGTTGCCTATCATTCAAAAATTTTTTTTTTGCCTAAAGCCTACTTAAGTTATGATAATCAAATCTAGCAACACTTGAGAAAAAAGTAGTAACAATGTAGGTAAATTTGTTACATCTTTAGTTTACGTATGGCAAGTTTTATTTTTCAAACCATTTTAAACAGTTCAATTTGTTCAATGCTGGCAACAATGTATGTCTCCATGCTGGACCATCTTGATTCTTCGTGTGGGAGTAATAATGTTACATTTCTTGCACATTTAGAGCATAAAAACTAATTAATGTGAAAATAAAGTGTCAAACTTGTGACCAGTTCTTAAGCTTTAATGAAAACAAATGACGTGTGATTGCGAACACTCGCAATCAATTCGTAAGCACTTTTAAAAATTTGAGGCTTTGCAAGTTTACAAGCCTTCAGGATTTTAAGGTTCATTCATATTTATGCTAGGTTAGGTTAGGCAATGCAATGTTTTGCCAAATACGTGAAAATAAATTAAATGGTTGGTTTTTGAGGACAATACTTTTATTGTTCCTTCTTAGGGATTTTTCCTGTTAAGTACTTTTGATACTTCTTAATTTTTAACTAAAGTAGGCTTTTACCGGTTTTTTTTGTCGTGAACTTTATTGCAAAGTGTTCAGACCAAATTTCGGTTAAGCATGGATTGCGACAGGTCTTTCAAACTAACCCTTTTTAGGTTCATCCAAAAATTCCTTTATAAAGGCAAACTTTGCATTCAATTCTTGTAAAATTGTAGGGTTCTAACTTCTACCTATGGTTGTATAGAACGAAACGTTTATTTAATTGATTCTTTTACAGTGAATCACATGAAAATACCAAAATGTTTCCAAAATTCAGTGCTTTGTTGACTAATTTGATTTTTCAAAAATTGTTCATTATTTTGGTTTGCACCTACAAATACAAGGTATAGCATTGGGTAAATATTACTAACGCAGCCTCTCTTGTACGAAAACTGCATATGGAAAGAATTATTTGGTTTGGCTGTGATGTCATTTCAAATAAGACTTAGGCTACATAAACTAGTATTTAAGTAAATTTTAGCATTCTTGTGACCTACAAACCAAAACCTAACCTGACTTTGCTCCTTAAATAGTTTTCTGGC
>JARUHE010311419.1:0-12013 GCA_031471125.1 Archaeomysis grebnitzkii | reverse complement strand
GTTATTAAGAAAATAAAAACTTGAACCTTTTGTTGAATGTCCGGACGCAGACGACGCAGGACGCGGGACGACGACGACGGAATAGTAACACCTATGTCTTAACTTCGTTTCACTCGCTCGACAACAATGAAATATTCAACGAGTGAGATTCTGAAAAGTGACTCCTTTTCCCGATTTACGCCCTGCCCTTAAATGCAGATTCTCCACTCCTCACCAATAAAAGAAAAAATAATAAGTTAGCAACATAAAAAATATTACCCAAAATTTAGAACAACCAATATGTTTAACAGTATCACATAGCTAGATTACACCTTTGCGTACTGTTTGTGGTTGTAAGTTCGTTATGGAGCAAATGGGTTTCAAATCTGTATAATTAAGTGTCACTGTATAATGAAGTGTCATTATACCAGACGTTATTGACCCATCGTTGGTCTTTCTTTTCAGTTTGGAAAACGGACATTCCCTGGAACCATTAGAGATAAATAAATTCGGAGTGCTACTCCATGTTCGGAACATGATAAACACTATAGTATTGTGCAACCTCTGGGCACTTCCAACTGATGTTTCATTGCGTCTCTGCTCTTCAAACCAGCATATAAATTTAAGAAATTCTGCTGGAAAATTGAAGGAAATATCCTTAGAATGCACACCAACTAAGCCATATGATAGCAACATCGATATCTTCATCAATATTGAGTCACTCATTCAAGACACCAAACCTCTGCAGCACAATGGATATCCCTAAATACGTTTCTGTATTGCATTCTTCAGTTGATTGATGATGATATAAAAGATGATGACTTGACATTTTTACATCTGTAGCACTCTTTAGTGTTTTCCATCCTAAATCTCCAGTTCTTCCAGCAACAACAACAATCAAAGGTAAATTATAGAAACTTTTTTCAACCACAGTTTAATAAAAAAAAACATTAATCTGCTTCAATATATTTTGAAATTGAATATTCTCAGACCTGATATCAAACTAACTATTTAAACTTATAGTGTGTTTTATACATTTTTCGCCTCGTTTTATATTGTTTTGTTTTGTTTTCAAACAAGTTATGCTTGTGACATCAAACTTTCATATTATTTTGAAATGTATATTTTAGGATTTATTTGTTTCCATTGGAATAATTATTTTTGATAATATATATGGATTCAAAACAAAGATGTTACACTAATAAAATTATTGACATTATTTAACTTTTGACCAAAACTTAATTAAACTCAACACGATTTGTGTTCAAATAATCTTTATTTGAATTCCTGGAATGAATAAATTGTACACACGAAACCATACATTTCAAACATCAATGTTTACCATAAAATAAGTAGCAAAATATTTGTGTTATCGAAGGTGTCAACAAGGTGAATGAAAGCTCTACGTATTATTCTGGACTTCAGTCGTTGTTGTCGTCTGGTTAAAGTTTTGTTGTTGACTTTAAAGCAATGTTTGTTCAGAATAAAACTTGGCTTTTAATTATTTTCAAATAATACATTTTAAGAGGTTTTAGCAAAATTTAAAAAATCTACTTTTTCGTTTTAAAAGAATGTTTGCATAGAATTTTTAACAACTTTCGCTAAATAAAATATGTACATAATTTTATATTTTTTTAAATACTAGGCATTGTAAGAAGGGTTTGACCATGCAACGTTAACTAGAATCAAAATTTGTTAACAACTTTTTTCATTTTAAATGATTGTTTACTTATCATAACTTTTATTAAATGCAAGACTGATTAGTTAAAAATGTAATTGTTATTCAATCAGTATGTGCAGGTACCATCAACAGCACAATAATCGAACATTTTTCAAATAGAAAAAGAAGAATAATGAAGTTATAACATCTTTTTTATTGTAAATTCACTGTGAAAATTTTCCCTATGTTTTCACAGTGTGGAATATTTACAACAGCAAAAATAGGATTTATCCCATTTTATTCGATGATTTAAAATATTAATTGTTTACTGTATTATTTGTCAAGGAATGTCTCTAATTAAATCCTCATTCTTGATCACTTCTTTGGTTATAGCCTGAAAATCTGTTTTTACTTAAGGGCTTTTCCTGATTTAAAACACTTTCAGACAATGTTATACGATTTTTATTAAATCAAGAAATGTTGATTCAATAAAAATCGTTTAAAATTGCATCAATTTGATTTAAATCTAAAAAGATTATTTTAAATCATATATAGTTTAGTCGAGATCACGGCTTTACAAGGCTTAGTTATTTATGGATGCTGTTAATGTGAGATCAAATAATTACGCTTTAATTTTACCAATTGTTTCATTATGTTTGAACAATGTAAGCATACTTAATATACAGTATAAACATAGTGTCTTTATTTGTTCGTGTTCACTTGTCGTTAATTGCAATGAGGTGGTTAAATATGTCGAATATAAAAAAGGATTAATGTAAAAAGACCTTAGACCTGTCTATCAACTTTATTCTATATCGATTGACCAAAACAAACAGTTATTGCATGCATCGTACGTCTGGATAAATACATTTTTGCGGTTGATGCGTGCAGCTGTGTCTATCTAGTGTTGCGCAAACCTACCTAGTTTGTGCAAAAATACGCAAATGTGTCTATCTGGCAATTTTACAGTTATAACACCCCGTTGTGTGCCAAATCACGCTGAATTCTTACCTTGATGTGCAAAATATTATGTTTATATTTTTTAGGCACGAAGGTGAATAAAATCTTAAAACACATTTAGTTATTTATAAATATGCATTCACGATGGATTTATTTTTAATAACCCTGTTTGATGGGAATTGTGGTACACGACCTGGCACCTGTTAATTTTTTACAGGCTCCGCTCATCGAAAAGACGCGCGTCTTTCGAGATACATAGCTTAACCTAAGAAATGATTACACATTATTTTTCAAATTTGACTTTCATGTATTTTATGTAAGAATTTCGGTATGCATAAAGTTAACTTATAAAAAAAGTATTTCACAAAGATGATTGAAATGAATGCCAATAAATGTTGAAACGAGAATGGATATGAGTATACCTTCAAGTAGGTTATCCTAACTAGACCCATAAATTCTAAGTCTAAGTCAAAGTCAAAAAATAATCTGAACTTTGAAAACATAGGCCTCTATTTGAAAACTTACTTATTTCAAGTTTTTTTTTTAAATTGAAACCCTTTTAAACTTGCGGAAAATAGAAAACGGTAAAAAAGAATGGTTGAAGGCTACATTGTTTTGCGCAATGATGCGCAAAAATATGCACTCGTCGATCGCAAACTTTAGTATATTTTTGCTGCGATATTTCAGTTTATCTGATCGAAAATTTTTGTGGAAAAATAATGGATATTTTATTCCATTGGAACTAAAATGGAAAAATTTCCATTTGTTGCCGCTCAACCTCCTCTTGAAAATAACCTAATCATCAAAATTCTAGGTCAATGTCTGTCTATAGATGTATGTTAGTGTCTACGTACGTATGTGTGTATGTTACTGTCTGTATATATATATATGGATTTCAATGTTTGTTTTTTATGTATGTATGTACATACGCATGCATGTATGTATGTATGAATATATGTCGATGTCTGTCTATGGATGATGTGTACAACGAAAAAACATTATCATAATGAAATTATGTCTATGTATGTACGTAATAAGCATGCATGCATGTATGTATTTATGAATATATGTCGATGTCTGTCTATGGATATGTACAGACAGCGAAAAAACTTTATTATAATGAAATTTATTCTTTCAATTAATTGTTCAATTGATTTTTTTTTTAGAATATCCATTTCAAACTTTCAATTCTCAAACAACCTACACTTTTTGAGTTTTGTTTTTTATTACATTTGGTAAACCAGAGATAAAAACTTATCATTTCGGCTTAGAAAAGCTAACCTATTCCACGTTAGTAGTTATAATCCACTGTATAGAACATATGTAAAGCAGAGTTGTGTCTGTTTTTTGCTTCATAACTATAAACGGAATAAGCCATCATTCTGATTTATTGCATGTGTATTCACATGTCCCTTGGTACAGACATAGCCTATAACAAACCTATAACCTCTTCAGGGGTGACAGCCACGTTTGTTTAAAAATGCCTCCTATGCAAGTTGTACTTCAATGTTATTGAATGTGAAGTGAATGCAAGTTATATTTGATAAATTTGTCTCAATGATATATAAAGATTTTTAATGCATGTAAACTACGTCCTTAAAATGTATTTCATTAAAAAAGCGAGCTCTAGCGAAGAGGTCTATATGCCAACCAAATTTATTTAGATGTACAATAAAATTTATCTTTCACAGTCATTTTTGTGGAAAAAATTTGGATAATCAGCCTGAATGTTTCACAACATTCCGAAGATTATCAAAAAAATGTAAAACAGATCTTATTGATCCAATAGATTGTGTATTAAAATTATAAAATTAGTCGTACTTAAGATCCCTAAAAATTGAGGTTAATTGTAAAACCCTTACACATCCCCCTCTCTCACCTTATCCCTCTTTCCCCAATTTAAAGTTTAGTTGTCAATAGCCGTTAATTAATGCTCTCAATAAACGTAGTCCAAAAATTTCCACCATTTTTATTTTCATTTTAATATTAAAAAAGATTAAAATATTGAAATACATTAAAACAGTATTAAAATATTAAAAATATTAAAAAACATTAAAACAGTATTGAAACATTAAAACACTAAAAATATTAAAAAGCATTAAAATATTAAAAAACATTAAAATATTAAAAAACATTAAAATATTAAAATATTATAAAACATTAAAACATCTCGAGTTGCACAGAAGTATGTAAACATTCGACAGAACCAACGTGTTCTCTGGATTAACCATAGATAAAATAAGTGTATTATGTCTATGGGATTAACTCAGTGTTACATAATAAATCAAAAATCTGAGCCAGATCAATAATGAAAGACGGAAACAAGTATTTAGTGAAGAAATCTTAAAGAGAAAAAATGATGTGTGGTTATGTATTGATTGTAAATGAGAGATAGCGAGAGTGAGAGGAGGCACGACGAGGGAAATAGAAGAGAGATAGTAAGGGAAGCGAGAGGAGAGAGAGGGAAGAGTGAAAGAAATAGAGAGAGGGAAGGGAGAAATAAAGAGAGAAAGAAAGAGAAAAAAAGAGAGAAAGAGAATGAATGAATATATAAATAAACGAGCCTATACCCAGCGCTGGAGAGAGAAAGTGCAAAAGAGAGAGAGAGGGAGAGTGAGAGAGGAAGAGAGTGAGAGAGGAAGAGAGTGAGAAAGAGAGTGAGATACATACACATACAGAGAGAGAGAAAAAAAATAAAGAAAAATAGAGAAAAACAAAAAATATATATAGAGAGAGAGCGAAAAAGAGATATATAGAGAGAAAGTTAGAGAGAAACAGAGTTTGAGATAGAGCGAGACAGACAGACAGACAGACAGAACAGAGAGAGAAAGAAAGAGGCTGAGAGGGGGAGAGGGGGAGAGGGATAGTCTACAATAGATAGTAAGGCCTGGTTGCTACGCATCGACAATCGCCATCTTGCAATGCAATGGTGCCACATCTACCCCATGCATAAATTTGTTCTTCCGAATTTATGTCAATGTTTTATCTATGTTTGTTTATTACTTCCTTCATTAGTATTTGGTATATATTATATACTCTTCAATTGTTTAGGTACTTAACATGTTGTTATTTAATTGTCTTGTACTATACACCTTAACAATGCTACTGCCATACTATTACTACAACTTCCACCATTACTATAAGGTTACACGTATTTTGGAATTTAAATTGATTTATACCTGTGTAGGGGAAATAAACTTCTAGTTGAAGGATAGTTTTCTTTACTTGAAATTTAAAATTTATGGAAATAATACTTTTCATTTATGTTATTTTTTAGAGATTGGGGATACAACTTTTTTTATATTTATAATATGTAACTACTTTATTACTGTTTTGCCAGACAGCACAGTGTAACATTTGACCCATTTAAAAGAGATTTGTAAAATTCTCATCTGGAATGTACGAGTACAAACATATGGCATACAGGAGGAAAATGTATAAATACATTTTGTACATACTATATTATCTATGTACAATTTTATACATACATTAATAAAAATATTCATTTATATAATTCGTTTCTTTAAATAAGCTAGTACGACTGCCTGCCTATTTACGTTTAGAGAACCCATAGATAGTTTGTGTTTGTTGTTTTTATTTTATTTTAATATTGATAGCCTTTGACTAGCAAATACCATTCGTTTAGTCACAAATGAGTAATTCCGTGGTAGAACACAGTATTCAATGAAATGTGGTGTTCATTATAAAACGGATGTTGTGGTTGCAAATATGACAAATATGAATTAGGCATGTCTTGCAATTTGCAACAGTGGAAATATAATGCGTCTACTTTTGGGGCATACCAAAGGGCTTAGGAGAGGCAAACATGTCTCAGGAAATAAAAATCTTGATAAACAAACAGTGTGGATTACCAACCTAGCTTGCGCATTCTTTGCATATAAGTTCTTGGATCAAATAATAGCTTTAGCTTCATTGTCGTGAATATTCATTTGTAGTTTCTTATTTTAGGCGTCCCTATTTAGCTTCCTTATAAATGTTAGATGACATTATCTACTTTCCATATTGTGTCCTTATAAATATATGAAGTGAAGACGTTAAATATTTAGTTTCCCTATCCTAGATGTCCCTATTAGTCTCTTCACCATAGATTTCTATATTTAGTTTCCTTATTCTATATGTCTATTTCCTTGTTCTATATAACTATTTAATTCCTTAACCTAGATTTCCCTATTTAGTTTCTTTCTTCTAGATGTTCCTATTTGTTTTTTATTCTTGATGTTTCTATTTAGTTTCCGTAACCTTAGGTGCCTATTCAGTTCCACTACCTTGAGTGCCCATATTTAAATCCCTTTTTTTAGGTGTTCCTATTTAAATCCTCCTAATTATTTTCTTTATCTTAGATGTCCATATTCAAGTTTCTTATGTTGTACATCCTTATTTAACTGTCTTATCTTAGATATTCCTATTTGATTTGCTTAATTTATGTATTTTAACTATACTTCCTTATCTTTGAAAACAAAATCAAAAAGTTAACTTTAATGTATAGAATGGTAACATGTGTCTGCTCAAATATGTTTAATAATATTAAAAACAATTAAAGATGATACTAATAGCAATATTTATAATAGTAATATTAATAATAGCAATATTTAGAATAGTAATATTAATAAAAACAATATTTAGAATAATAATAATAACAATATGTATAATAATAACAATATTTAGAATAATAATAACAAAAACAACAATAACAATATTTGAATTAATAATAATAAAAAAAATAATAATAGCAATATTAAGTTCTGTATAATGAAAGGTTGATTCCATAGAAAGCACCTATTCACTACAAAAGTTAGGCTGCAACAGAAAGAAAATCTAACAAAGTTTACCCCCACCGGGAGGGGCAGGTATAGGAGGGGGTGTCTGGGGGGGGAAGAGGTCACTGGGGAGAGTAATGTCAAGTCTAGTTAGTGTGATTACGACGGAGAGAAAAGATCTCTGTAACCTCTACATTTTTTCAGTTTTTCCGTCAATAGCAAAATAGAATCTTCAATGGAAAAGCCGACTTTTTGGGCGCCATTTTAATACCTTGGGTAGGTCGAGCCGTGCTCAAGGGAGGAGGGCAGAGGAGAGGGGGGGGTACCGTAATACGCTTAAGTTAGGCTGTCCATAAATTGACTTCGTTTTGATTGAGCAATACTCGATATGCGTTCCAGTTGCAAGACCGAAATCTATTTATGAACAGTCGTAAACCTAATGTGAATTATTCTTCTTGCTTATAGAAAAGCTAGATTAGGCCTAAGCGACCAATGTAATTTATGACGTTGTCCCCAAATCCATTTTGGCCAGAAATGGTTACATTTTTTATCACAAAATCCAAAATAATTTTCAACTCCAATTAATGTTTCAATGCATGAATGAATTATAAAAAAACAGAACACATTGAAATTATAATTTAAAATAACTCTCATGCGTGTGACGAATTCTTCCCTATGAGCAAAACTTGTATATTTTTCATCATTGTGAAAAGAATAGAGAACATAAAAGAACACTTGAAACACGGATGTTGGTAGGCACATTTGAATTTAGGATTTGCCTACACCCTAATCTAACTAAGACATTGATAGAGTTAATCATATAACCGTTTGTATTTTTTAATTTAAGATACAGTATTACTAAGACTAGTTTATAACCAAACCCTACAGGTTTATAGCGAAGACATCTACAATCATTGCTCTAAATTCAACAAATTCATATAAAATGTAGTTATTTCAATAAATTCAAGTTTTACATAAATTTTATTCAAGTTAGATCATTCATGAATGATTTAGCTTTCATTTATGTTAAATAATTATTTCTGTAAAACCTAAAAAAATCTTTAATATAATAATAGTATTTTGGGCTTTTATATAACGGGTCTAATCGAACTTATCCGATCTGTGCCCCGCTTCACATATCAACCTTAATATTACTACCCACATCAATGATATGTACCCTAAGGATATGCAGCCGACATATGGCACGTCCTCCAAGCCGGGGTAAGCTTAGCATGATATTTTAAGGGAATATAGCCACGTTCAAATCCCAATGAAATAGCCTTAGAGCGGATTCGAGACGTGCCAATGAGATTTGTTTATGCAGCATTGATCTCCAAGCAGCGTTCGTATCCACTCCGTCACCATCTCTCACTTTGGAAAAAAACAAGCCCACAAATCCCTAACAACAACAACAACAACATCAACCTTAACAACTCTAACAAACCAATCAAGAGGGACTCATGGAGCGGTGCCTTACGTCTCCGCTAAAAATTGGGGTAGATACTACTATTACTGCTAATACCACCATAGCTATAACTATAACCACTATTACTAATACTAACAATAACAGTAATACTACGGAAGAAATTGTACTTAAAGAAATAATAAAAAACAAATCTAAACATCTGCTAGACGTGCATTGTTTGTACAGCCATGCTGGTAGAAGGTTATATTAATAGATAAAAAATAATGATTTGTTTAGCTTTTAATAAAATTCTCAAATGTGCACTAAACTACAACTATGGCTGTGAATATAAACTATGTTAACCTTCTCTCATAGTGGTGTCATAAAGCAATGTTTAAGGGTTATTTGCAGTCTAATTCGAATGTGTTTTTCTCCTTATAGTAATAGAAACACTTTACTTAACATAATCAAGGCTGGTTTGTTACTTAGAGTGTGCTACATTTCTAGGATGACGATGGATATTGAGTTTTATGCCCTACAAACAAGAACAGTTCAGAAGAAAACTAAAAACTAGATCATGTTAATAAATTCTTCTTTAACCTTAATAAATCTACTGACTAACATACACATACAAGTGTTTTTTCAATGACGATTTTAAAAACTGGTCCTTAGGGTTAACCTTAGCATATATCTAGTAACTGAAATGTCGTTCAAGTCTATAAAACAAAATGATCAATTGTTTGAAATTTAGGTAAAAAAAGTAAAACATTTTTGCAGTCAAAATCATAAAACTAAAGAGCAGACATCTGCTAAAATGTTTATCATGTCCATCAACGTGAATAAAAATTTGATAATAACTAACCAGTCATTTATAACACTAAAAGATACTTTGATGTTAGTTTTTGCAAAGCAAAAACGACAGCAAAAATACTTTTATTTTTATTAAGGAAATTAATATTTTTTTTAAATCGAACAGAATCGATGCCCACTCATCATCCACCTCCCAATGTAGCCAAGGGTTCCCGTGTCTAGACACGTCTGTGATTTCAACCAAAGTTGATCTTCATCCCAAAATTTGCCAAGTGGCAATCTCAAAACTCAAAAAAAAACAGAAGAGGTATTTGCGTCAGCCGATTTATGTGGGTTAGTGCAACGAAAAAGTGGAGATGCTTGGAAAGGGAGGGGTTGCTCAACATGTGAGGGCAATTCTTTAGAAGTAATTTTTAATTCAAATCAATATGTAAGAAATTCACTGACCCAAAGCCAGAGTATGTGATTCTTACAGAGTGTACACTAAAATGCGATTTGTATGATTTGTAACCAATGACGATAACAAAGTGTACACTAAAGTATGGTTCGCATGATTTGTAACAGAATGTACACTAGAAGTTTTGATTACAAAACGCTTACATAGTGTTTGGCCAATCACTTTTACATATTGTATAATAATAGTCTCATTGTTAGGGTGTAGGACAATAGTCTTGTTTACAAGCTGTGCAAAAAAGCAACAATGACTAGACTAAAGTTTGGATTATCCAATTAATTAAATGTAACATAATACAATTTTGTTAGGAGAATTGTTTCATTTATTACGTCTACATAGTCATTGATTGTCATAAGAAGTCAAATGCATTGAAGTTAGTATTGAAAACAATTCTTGGGTGTTGAATATGAGTATTTCGTCACAGTAAGTTAGAAGGTAAAATTTATTTATTCCACATAAGGTATGGTCACTAACTTCTTATGCCAGAGTTGTACCATCTTTAAATATGATTTTCTTCAAATGTTATACAACAAACTAAACGGATTGGATTGCTCATACAATACATTAAACAGTTATTTCCATTTAGAAGCTTCACCAAAGGAAAAATATAAGATGGAAAGATATAAAATGAGAAAAATAAAAAGTTAAAATATGAACAGATAAGATGGAAAAAATAGGACGGAGAAAATAAATCATCATACACATAGGAGTGGAACATCACTGACTGAAACCAACACCAATATTAGCATTTAGCATTTCCTGAATAAAAAAAATGAAAATCATTATATTTTGTTGAAAATATGAAAGTCATTGCTACGCTGAATGATCCACGTAGATAAAATGCTGGACAAGTAATTAAAGAACTTAAAATTGAAACATCTTCGATATTTGTTGCAGAATTAATCTAAAAAAAATAAATTAAGTAATCTACACATTTGGTGAGAATTGACATTACTTGGTTAGAACTTGACATCATGATCAACACATCTGAACAATAAATACAATCAGCAAATACCAAAATTTTCTTCAGCCTCCTTTCGCCTTAAAAAGAAGTAACGCAGGAGGAAAGAAACGCAGGATAGAAAATGGTGAGGGGTCGAAGGAACAACGGAATGAAGGAATGAAGGGGCAAGGGAATGAAGGAGCAAAGGAATGAAGGGGCAAAGGAATGAAGGAGCAAAGGAATGAAGGAGCAAAGGAATGAAGTAGCAAAGGAATGAAGTAGCAAAGGAATGAAGGAGCAAAGGAATGAAGGAGCAAAGGAATGAAGGAGAAAAGGAATGAAGGAGCAAAGGAATGAAGGAGAATAGGAATGAAGGAGCAAAGGAATGAAGGAGCAAAGGAATGAAGGAGCAAAGGAATGAAGGAGCAAAGGAATGAAGGAGCAAAGGAATGCAGGAGCAAAGGAATGCAGGAGCAAAGGAATGCAGAAGCAAAGGAATGCAGGAGCAAAGGAATGAAGGAGCAAAGGAATGAAGGAGCAAAGGAATGAAGGAGCAAAGGAATGAAGGAGCGATGGAATGAAGGAGCGAAGGAATGAAGGAGCGAAGGAATGAAGGAGTGAAGGAATGAATGAGCAAAGGAATGAATGAGCAAAGGAATGAAGGAGCGAAGGAATGAAGGAGCGATGGAATGAAGGAGCGAAGGAATGAAGGAGCGATGGAATGAAGGAGCGAAGGAATGAAGGAGCGAAGGAATGAAGGAGTGAAGGAATGAAGGAGTGAAGGAATGAAGGAGCGAAGGAGCGAAGGAATGAAGGAGCGAAGGAACGAAAGAGGGAGGGAAGAAATTCGGACGAGAACAACGAAGAGGGCGATGATGATTATAACAGGCAAGACAATGTTTGTGCGCGGCTGCCCGGTCTATACGTGACTAACTCCACAAATTGCGATGCGAAACAAAATCAATTGAACTCGCAACTTATACATAAAGTTTACTTATAAACATATATATCTATATATATATCT
>JARUHE010311408.1:0-12013 GCA_031471125.1 Archaeomysis grebnitzkii | reverse complement strand
ATTGTTTTCTTATATAAACAATTTAAAATCTAATAATTACCTAATATTTTAAAGATATTAAGAAAAAATCAAATAAATCCATAAAAAACATGTTTTCAAAAAGCTGTGTTATTTTGGCAAAAAAAGCATGTTTTTTTTTTAAAAAACACGCTTGTTTTTTTTGAGTCGCAACTTTAGAGGTAACACGCAATCATATATTCAAGCGCTTACCTAACTTGTTCTATTTTCGATCTATATAACCTCGACTGTTTTGAACATAAAAAGGTTTTCATTTTTTTAATAAAAAATTAAAGTTGAGTTCACTTCACTCTAAAATAATTCAGTTAGTTTTGAACAATACAAATAAGTTTTATGTATTTAATTTAGTTATTATTATGTGTATTATTATTATTATTATTTATTTATTAATTTATTTATTTAATTGAAAACAAATACTAATTATGGAAATAGACGGAAGGCCACCAAGAATAATTTTATATTTAAAAATAAAAACTGACCGAGTATATTTTTAAATATGTAAATCGATAACAAGGGTAATCCCACAAACTTCTTGATGAGAAAGATTATTATGAAGAATTAATTACAAAAAAGATAATTAAAAATGTTTTAATTAGATTATGACCATTTTTAGTTGTAGGAAAGTGAAACAATGTTAAGTATTTTATTAAATAATTATAGAGCACAATTTTAATTACCAAAATAATAAAAAGTTTAATATTTTTTTTTTCGTTCAGTTACTGGATCAATTAATCAAATATTTAATTTCATTGTTATTATCTTAAGACATAGAAAACATATAAATAAATGTTAAGACATGTTTGAATTAATTAATTAAAGCAAATAGACATCAATGTCAATACAGATAGAGCCTATAAGAGATAAGTATTAATATGACTTCACTTATGTTACCTTCAACAATTCAGAGTTTGCTCAACAACCTACAAGATTAATACATTATACATGATTAATACATGATACATGATTGATACATTCTCATCCAATCCGAATTAATGCACTATTATCGACCGTTTTGTAATTGCCGACCCTTAATGCTAATTGTAATGCACTATAATCCAACTGTATATAGTTAAGCTTGGGGGGTCGGCAAGTAGAAACACGGTCGGTACCCGTGCGATCACTGACCCATAAACGAAAATTGATTGTTCAAGTACACTTTTGACAACATTTTTTTTAAATCTAACTGTTAGTCTCGGTTTCAGAAACACCTGCAGACGTCAAAAACAACTTTTGGTACAAATTATAAATTTATAATATTCAATTCAAATTTTAGATCTGGTTTTAAGAGGTAAGACTTATCTTTAATTTAAACTATGATTACATAATTTATATTTATGTTTGAAAAACATAAATAAATTCTCGAGTTTCAACTGCAACCGAACATATATTACCAGTATCGTCACCTGACGCATCAATTTTTCATTAGTCTTCTCTCTGTCTCATTATTTTCCTTCTCTCATTCTCCTCTTTTTCTCTTCCCCTTTTAACTGTTTCCCTCTTACTCATTCCCCTCTTTGTTTTCTCCCTTCTCTTCTTCTCAAGTTTCTTATCTACTCTTCTCTCCCTCCTTCTTTTCCGGCTATGCCATCTCCGATATTTCTCAACTCATGTAACTCTCATCTCCTCTGCTTATCTGACCAAATCATTTCAATGTTCCTTCCAGTATGGTAGATTTTCTCCACACCACAATAGAACTATCATTCGAACTTCCAGATGTTGATTGAGTGCTCAACTAAATTGAACTTGAAGCTCGAAAACCATTTTAAATGAAAGCTCAAGCTAAAGAATAAATATTATGTGAATACCTAAAATTTTATACCCTAAACCATTCATACATAGACAATGTTTGCATATGCGTATCGGATTATGAAACTGCAAATGTACTTGTAGATGTTCATCATAAAAAAAATCATTAAATTTTGAAAGTTTATAAAAAACTGTAAAATGAATAAACTAAAAACTGAAAAATATATTCATAAGAATTAATTCATAACTTTATTCATGAATGAAAATTTGTTTTGAAACAAGAATTTTGAATTTTTTTAAACAAGTTTGAATTTCATTTCGATTTCTACAAAAACAAACAAATGCTGTCATTTCCTTATCTGTTCCCAACGAGAATTTAATGTTGTCACAACGTTATTACAACGTTGTTATAAAATCTTTTAACATTTATATAACGTTGCATTTTGCAAAATCTTTTGTCATTGGAATTAGTATTTAAGCCAACGATGTATGAACATCTGTTAACATTATTTAAACGTTATAACAACTTTCCGTACACATTTTGCTCTAACCAACTTCAATACAACGTTATATGAACGTTTTTAAAACAACTTTGTTTCAACCAACCATTTCTTAACGTTTTTGAAATGATTAATTATAACTAATCTACAACAAACCTGTGCTAAACGTTTATGTAACCATAAATCAACAAACTGTTATAACATTTAAACAACGTTATCAGATGTTCCTACAACGTTGGCTTCAATAATAATTCCAATGACAAAGGTTTTACAAAATGCAACGTTTTAATACCGTTTATATTAGATTTGTTGCTTAACAAACCTCAGTTCAACTCTCAAACAATGGTTGAAACGACGTTGATTGCCCACTGGGTTAATGTATCTATTTATATATTTATTTATCTTTTAATTTATTAATTTATTTATTTAACTGTTAATTTATTTATTTATCTTTTTATTGATTTATTTATTTATATACTGTTTATTTGTTTTATTTAATTATCTAAATCTTTATTTACTTGTGTATCTAATTAATTTTGTATTTATTCATCATTACCTTATTGATAGTTCTAACAATCTTCAAAATAGAATATTGTTTTCTATATTAAAAATATATTTAAAATTGATAGATTTTATTTTAATATCTTTTGAATGTGTTTTTAAGTTTTCAAGAAAATAATAACTTTGTCTTATTGTTCTTAATATAATATTAAAACAATAAAGCACCAAACAAATTGAAGATTTAAATAATTATAAGTTTCACAAAAATATTAATATTAAAAAATAAGCAAATTTTGGGTTGAAAAAAGTACTAGTCTTTAACTTTCGAAAAACATTGTTTGAGAAAACATAAACCCACAAAAAAACTATTAAACATAAGTTGTACAGCATGATCTTTTTGAATTGGATCTATAGCTTGAATACTATGACCTATGAAAATGTTTTTTCTCTATGACTCATACATAATTTTGTATGTAAGAGTTTTCTTGGAATGATATAAAAATATTAATAGTAATAACAATGACACATGTAATAAGATAAATAATATAACTAGTAATAATAATGATACAAATAGATATAAAAAGTAGGAAATAAAAAATAGTAATAATGATAATAATAAATATATTAAGACAAGTAATAATATTAATAATAAGAACAATAATAAACATAACAGGAACAATAGTAAATTTAATTAACAATAAGAAAAAATCTAATAAGAATGTCAATGATACATATAACAAGAAAAATAATAAAACTAGTAACAGTAATCATAAAAATAAATACAAAAAGCAGTAATAACGATAGTAAATGTAAAAAATATTAATAATAAGAAAAGTAATAAATATAATAAGAAAAAAAGTAAATCTAATTAAAAATAAGAACAATTCTAATAATAATGACAATGGTACATATAATAAGAAAATTATAAAAATAGTAACTGTAATGTTAAAAAAACATTCACGATTCACAATTAGAAACAAATCATAATTCAATTCATTAAATTAATAACTCTACGGAAGTTTAACAGCCATGGTTAACTAACCAATTTTATGTAAAAATAGTTATATTGTATACATATTTGCAGGATTAATATTGCGGAAGTATATTTTTCCAACCTAGTTTAGGAAAAAAATGTTATATTGTTTAAGTAAAAAAAATTATTTTAAAAAAACATGAACTTTTAAATGCATTTTACTTCTGAATTATTTATTTATCTTTTATTTCATTGTATATTATTTATTTCATTATATTTAAAAAAATGTTTTTTCCAACATTTACTAAAATTTGACTAAAATTAGAGGAAGCAAATCAATCACCCGTATTCAATAAAATTTATGCTTCTTGATGAAGTTGATTTAATTCTAAGTAAGCATTCATTTAAACTCAGAGATAAGGAGTTATAAACCAAAATTTGAGTATAGTTAAACATGAAAAAACATGCACCTAAAAACAACTACTGTTTCGAAAAATATAAATTTATGTATACAAGTGTTTCTTAATGTAGGATGTTGAGCATTTCATTAAAAACAAAAACAAATAGTTATAAGACAAATTTTAAATTTGGTTAACCCAATACAAACGTAACCTACTCCTAAAGACAACTAATATTTCAAAAAATGTAAAATTGTTTATAGAGGTTTCTCAGTAGTAGAAGTTGTTAAGAATTAACAGTTCTTCGTTTTATTTTAAGTAAATATTCTTGTAAAATGAAAGTTAAGAAATTATTTTTTAAATTTTTAATTTTCATAAAAAAAACTTAAAAAACTATTTTTTTTAAACTATACATTTTATGAATATAAACATAAATGGAAATATGATTAAAATTAAAAGCTCTGCATTTTATCTTTTAACAAACAATACTTTAAAATCAATAACTAAAACTTATTCTGGACGACGACGACGACGACGGCAGAAATCAAAACTGTGTATAGAGCTTTTGCTACACTTCTCTCACATGCTCGATGAAAATAAACCATATGATGTGATAAAATTATTGAAAACTTTAAATTTTGAAACCCATCTATTAAGAAACAACAATATCAATATGGTTTGAGAATCATAAAAATGTGTGTATCAATGTTAATGTATTGAATGTATTTATTTTATTATATTCAATAAAATAATTTATTTTCAAGCTCATTATCCTAAAATAAAATATTTTAATATCATTCACAGCGTTATCAATTAACATCAAACTGTCTCTATTAATGTTAATGTATTTATTTTATTATGTTCAATAAAATAATTTATTTTCAAGCTCATTATTCTAAAATAAAATATTTTAATATCATTCACAGAGTTATCAATTAATATCGAACTGTCTCTATTGTTTACACCAAAAAGTAAATTATTTATTCCAAAATGTACATTATTTATTCTAAAATAAATATTTTAATATCATTCACAGAGTTATCAATTAAAATCGAGCTGTCTCTATTGTTTACACCAAAAAGTAAATTTGTATTAAAAAACTTAGATTTCAAATCATAAATCATAATTAGTCTTAATGTCCCCAATAAAAAGATCATTACCGCATCGATTTATTTATTGTACCACAAATAAGCTTTTTGTTGGTAATCCAATAATGGTGAACTTAAATGCATTATAGTTGTTGTTTTCACAATTATTAATAACAATAATTGTTACTATTATCAGTATTACCATTATCATTATCAACATTATTGTTAGTAGTATTAATAATATTATTAGTACTAATTATTATACTTGTTATTGATAAAATTATACTAAAATCGTGATGTTGATAGCAATAATAATATCAAAACGAACAAAAACAATAATAAAAAATATTTTTACCAATCATTCAAATTTTGTTGTGAATGAATGTTATCCCATTTCATATTTGAAGCAGTCACGTGACTGATGACGTCACCATTGTGAATTCATTGATTAGCCGAAGAAAGTTAGCAAAATTAGAATTGAATGTGACGTTTTAGTGTAGTTAATGGGACCACTTCTTACAAAGCGGAGTTTCCCTTTATTGATACCTTTTCGTTGACTTTTATTAATGATATATTGTTACAATAACGATAAATGAAATTAATACATTAAGAATAACAATAATAATAATTATAAACCCAATTAAAACGTAAACAATAACAATAAATTAAATTAAGACATTAAAAATAACAATAATAATAATTATAAACCCAATTAAAACGTTAACAATAATAATTATAAATTCAGTTCAAACATTAATAAATACAACAATAATTAATTTAATTAAAACTTTAACAATAATAAAATAATAGCTTTAACTTAAAATGTTACCAATTATAACAATAATAATATTAAATGCAATTACAACATCATATAGTAACAAAAATAAAAATAATAATAATAAATGCAATTGAAATATTAAAAGTTACAACAATAATAGTTATTACTAATCAAACTAAAACATTAATAATAATTAAAACTTTAACAATGACCAGAAGACCGCGGCCACCAATGCTTGGCGTGTAGTAAAAAAAACACTTGCTAGTTTTTTATGTAAATTTCATAATTGATCATTTGAAATATAAATTATAACTGTCGGTCAGCAAACAAAAAACGTGAATGTTCAATTGAATATGGAAAGATGGACATCTTCACATCATTTTTTCTTAAAAACCCTTTTATATCTCAGTAATCTTTTTTTAAAAAAATATCATTTGGGAATTTTAAATGAACACTTCATAACTGTTCGTTTGAGATATAAATGACATCTGTAGATCAAGAAACAAAAAACTTTAATGTTTTCATAAATATGTTCAATACAATTACTACGCCGACGACGACGACAAAGATGACGGAAAAGTAACAACTTAGTAGAGCTTCGCCTCTGGCACGCTCGTCAACAAAAATAGTAACTATAGTGTAAGATAATACCACTTTTAAAAACAATAATAATAATTATAAATGCAATTAAAACATTAATAATAGCAATAATAAAATCAAAACAAAAATTGTAAGCAAAATAAAAACATAAATACAATATTAAATCAAAATAATATTCTACATTTAAAAAAAACAATTTTTTTCTTGATAAAAAGGATTTTTAATAAATATTTTCAGTCCAGTTTTAATAACTTTAAAAGTGTAATTTCATTTAATGAACTTTAATGGATTTCAAATTTTAATAAAATATTGATGTATAAATTACAGCTTTCACTTATTTTTCTTCTATTATTGTTCTTATTCTCAGTATTTTAGAACTTATTTCTAATAGTAATAAAACTATCGAAATATAATTACTTTCGGATATCAAAGTTTAGTTTTAGTTATAAATTAGTTTCAATAAAATCAATAAAATGTGTGTTGTATTTTTGTTATTTCATTATTGTTTATGATAAGTTTACTAGTATTAATCTTGTTACCAAGGTGGATATTAGAATTACAATTAAAAAAAAAACTAAAAAATAAGTGAACAAAACACATTGTTCTATATTTTTTAATTTAAATGATGATAAAAAAATGAAAGGAACAGTAGCAGACAATAACAATTATCCGATTCAATCATTGCAAAGAAAACAAGAACCATATAAATCGAACAGTTCAATACGTCACAATTCTCTATTATACTAAGTGGATCAAAAATAGTTAGACCATTCATTGTGTTTTAACTAAAAAATAAATTTCAATGCAATTAAACTTTGTATAAGTAATCAAAAATCAATTACCTTGAGACTTTTTTTCAGAACAAAGCCACACAAACAAACTTAGATTTTTGTATCCCATAACTAAGTTTTTTTAGATTTATTATCTTGGTTCCATTGGTATTCCCTACCATTGAGGTTTGGTTCGTTGTGATGACATGAAAATTATATTAAAAGGTAAAATTTAACAAAATAAACACGCGTTGTTAGTTGATTACTGTCATTATTAAATTGACATGCAATATTTTCACACTAACTATACTAGAAATGTAAAAAATTGAAATCATTCATTTATATTAGTACAATAAGTATGAGTAACAAAAATACAGAACTGACTATAATTAACTGGAGGCCAATATATATCATAAGAAAATAACCTTAATATATTTAAAGATATAACATATAAAAATACAGAACTGACTACAATTAACTGTAGACAAATATATATCATAAAAAAGAATCTTAATATATTTAAAGATATAAAATATACAACAAATTTATATTTAAAGATAAAAAGTGAGAACGAGTAATATGTTCACACTCTTATACGCTTACGACCAGGGAACGCTTAGTAGTCTGCGGCTGTTTAATAATACTAGTTTGTTGAAGTTAAAAGTTGTTAGTTACTATTTCTCGTTGAAATTGTACAGTCCATACTATTCAAATTGATTTCTTATCTGCCTTTCTCTTCAAACTTGCTCATTATGTACAAAGTAGTTGCATCTCAACAATATTTGTTATTTGTAGAATAAATTCACATTACATTATGATGTGACATGATAATTTTGATGATTAATGTGCTCAGTAGTTTATTATATGTTTGTAAAAACTATACTATGGAATTTTTTTTAATTTAGCCGTTCGAGTTTATATTTCACAAGGGGTTTCATTATTTCATCTTTGAAATAGCTCTCTTTGCTTGTAATGAATTACAGAAAGTAAATATAGAAGTATGCCATGCAATATGAAATAAATTGCTATCGAATATTACGCAATATATTATTTGATCTTCGAAATAGCTCTCTATGCTTGTAATGAATTACAGAAAGTAAATATAGAAGTATGCCATGCAATATGAAATAAATTGCTATAGAATATTACGCAATATATAATTTGCGTCATTAGGAGAACAATCGTGAACTATTAGAGGCTTTTTGCAAATTTGTATAGAAATACATCTAAAGTCTCTACTATTATCATTATAAGTGTTCGTTTTATGTTCATGTTTATTATTATGTTTATTTTTTATATTTGTATTATAAAAAACTTTCTATTATGAAAATCATTATTATTCTTTGTCCTTTATATTAGGATTTTCTTCTTTACTATGATTATTACTTTTATTATTGTTTGTATTATATTTTATTATCAATAGTATAGTGATGTTATGTATTATTATTATTGCTATTGTCATTATTTCAATAATTTTGATAGTTCTCATTGCAACAACTGCAGTAATAAAACTTATTTAATGACATTTATTGATTTCAACTTTATTTATTTACTTTTCCACATTTTTTATTTGTTCCACATAATCTAAATAGTAGGTTAAACATACTATTAACGTGCTCTTGTACGCATTTTTTTGCTATTATTTCTCTAAAGTGCGTTACATTAAGAAAATCGTACTATAAATAAGTTTATTTTTCATCTCTTGGCATTGATCATAGATGATTTAGGACCAATTGTTCTTTTTCTCCTACTGTTTTACTTCTTAATTTTACTATTGTTATCATAATTATTTTAATCGTTGTTTTCCTTTGTGCAATTATTACCATTTTTTCTTTCCATTATAAGCTCAGATCTTTGATATTCGGTAAAGCACCTTGAAATGTTTTCGAATCCAAGGTATATATTACTGGTCGTAACAAGCCGATTATATAACATCTTTTGGCCCGATCTGGTATCTTATGATATCATTGTAAGTTCCAATAACTCGATTTTACGAAACCATCATCATCTACCACACGATAATCTCGTACCGGAAATCATGAGATCTCTCATCATTTCGAGATTCAAAATAACAAACAATTCGTAATGGTCATTTTTTTTAGAAACAGTTAAAATTAATGTTTTTCAAATGAAGTGTGATAAAATTTATTCATTGAATTGTATAGTTACAAAAAACTTTTCACATTCAAAAAATTAAAACATTTGTCCATGGTAATAAACAGCAAAAACACAAATAAAGTAATTTGCAATTATCAAAACATCTTATTAATAAATGTCTAAGTCGATGTTAAAATAATGAAAAAAAATTTAAAGTAAAATGTAATGGTTTTCAATTTTTTAAAGCAGAAACTTTTATTTCTGCCTTTCAAATCAATAAAAAGTTGTTAACCCCTTTTTTTACATAAAATCATACAAATTTAGAATCAAAATAATTGAAAGTTATTTGCAATTTGAAATAAGAAATGTGTGATTCATGTTTTTCCATCCTATGTTTTTTATTATTTATTAATATCTTCAGTTACTTGTCTCCTCGAGATTATTTTATATGCCACCACTAAACGTTGGTAGCACTTCAGGCAATGAATACCTGGCTCATAGACACCCAAATAAAACTAAAGAAACATAGTTTCTCGTCACTTGACGAAGTTAAACAACGTTGTGGTATGTAAAAAAATTAGGTTTCGTTTTAAAACATTATTGGGAAATAAAATTTCAAGAAGTAAATGTGTTTTTCACGAAAGCTTGGTCTACTAACAGTAACAAATGGCAGTTGTGCGAAAAACATGACGCGTAGAAACTGTTTTATGTCAGCTAGTGAAGCGTGGGTTGTGCTACCCGTAGACATAGCTTCCAGTGTGTGTGTGTGTGTGTGTGTGTGTGTGTGTGTGTGTGTGGGTGTGTGTATGTGTGTGTGTGTGTGTGTGTGTGTGTGTGTGTGTGCGCGTGTGTGTGTGCGTATGTGCGTGTGTGTGTGTCTGAGAGAGAGAGAGAGGCAGAAAGATAGAGACAGGCATAAACATACACAAAGAAAGAGATCGGAGATACTTTCTGAATAGGTAAATTAAATAAAATATCTCCAAATAAAGAAAACTTAAATTTGTAATTTGCGAACAAAATAAAGAGAAAAAAATACACAATGGCTGCTTAATGTTATATTTTTTTCATGACTCTCTTATCAAGAAGTCATGAATTCGTTCTTAAAATTGCATGACTATCTTCTTTAAATTTTCTTTGGATAATTTTTAGTACTTTTTTGTTTGTTTAGTCTCTAAACTCTCTTTTTTATACTTACTCATGTCTTTTATTTTATGTTTTTTTTTGTCTTTTAGTACTTTTTAATACTTTCATTTTTATTTTTAGTACCATTTCATTCAGCATTGCAAGTACTTAAAGTATTTTCAATGATTTTCGTGTGAATTTAAGGTTTAGCTATTTTTTTGTAAAGTTTTATTTCTTCTGCTTTGATTATTTTTTTATTTATTTTATTTAATTTTTGTTTCATATTAATTTTGTATTTCTTTTTTAAATTGCTTATTTAGTTATTCATTTATTTATTTCTTATGGTGTATCACTGGAAATTTTTTCAGTAGTGTCTACATTAAAAGATAAAACATTTACAATATTACTATCATGTTATCAACACTTGCATTAATGTATTTAAAGAACAATACAACTATCATCACCATCAACATTTTCACCAACACCACCGTATGACAATCATTGCCAAAATCACCCCCATCACCACCGTTACTATCAACACCATCATTACCACCAAAGTTGTCATCACTGTCATCACTATAAAGACCGCCAACACCATCATCAACACCAATCAATACTATCATCATAGCCACATCTACCATTACATCACCATCACCAACACCACCAACACTATCACCATTATCACTATAAACACAATCATCACCACCGAAATTCTCAACACTATGAACACCAAAATTATCACCACCATCAACACCATCTTCACCACCATCGTCGTCATCACCAATCAACACCATTGTCACCACCAATCAACACCATCGTCATCACCAATCAACACCATCGTCATCACCAATCAACACCATCGTCATCACCAATCAACACCATCGTCACCACCAATCAACACCATCGTCATTACCAATCAACACCATCGTCATCACCAATAAACACCATCGTCACCACCAATCAACACCATCGTCACCACCAATCAACACCATCGTCACCACCAATCAACACCATCGTCATCACCAATCAACACCATCGTCATCACCAATCAACACCATCGTCACCACCAATCAAAGCCTTCAAAAAGGTTTAAATCCCCTCGGATTTCCTATCCTCCAAAAACCGAAACTTCAGATCCTATTAAATAAGATTTACAAAATCTGGAATATCCGATTATTTCGAAACCTTATTTATTTATTTATTTATAAACTTTGGATAAATAAAAAATAAAGTTTATCTTTATAACTTTATAATTACTTTATTATTTCCAAACTTTATTTATTTATTTATAAACTTTGGATAAATAAAAAATAAAGTTTAACTTTATAATTACTTTATTATTTCAAAACTTTATTTATTTATTTATAAACTTTGGATAAATAAAAAATAAAGTTTAACTTTATAATTACTTTATTATTTCAA
>JARUHE010311397.1:0-12014 GCA_031471125.1 Archaeomysis grebnitzkii | reverse complement strand
ATGTGTGTGTGTATGTGTGTGTGTGTGTGTGTGTGTGTGTGTGTGTGTGTGTGTTTGTGTACATAGTAATATATATATATATCATTTTCTCAAGCTTCTTCAGCTAGTTCAAATCTCATTAGTCATTACCAATGTTTAGTTTCAGTAAATACCAGGATAGGTAAAGACAACGTAGGTTCAATGCATTTCGAAAGACCTTTCGTTATTCAGTTTCTTCATTATTTTTAAAATGATTATATGGTTGCATTATTTCTTAATTTATAATTTAGCCTTTCATAGTTTTATTTGTTTAATTAATTGAATTTCTATTTGAAAGATTCTTAATGTTAAAAAAATAAGTTTCTTCTTCATTGGCATTGTGGAAAATAATGAAAATCAACAAAATGACACCGATATAAATTAATTTCCAAACGGGAGAAATAAACACGTGGTTGAAGCTGCCATACTATAATCCTTAAATAATGCCCAATTGCTAGAAATTTTTCATATAAATTATATAAAAATCGAACAAGAATCAATGTCTCTATTTATTGGTGTAAGAAACCATATGCATATTTTTTCTAAGATTTATTTAATTGTTTTCATTTTGTTTTTTCTAATTTCTTTATTTGTCTGTGTTTTTTTCACCCAATTCATATATATATAGACAGATAGACATATATATAGGTAAATAGATAAATAGATAGATAAATAGATAGATAAATAGATAGTTAAATAGATAGATTTATAGATAGGCAGATAGATAGATTCCTAGATAGATAAATAGATAGAATACAATCAGTCTTTGTCTTTGTATTATTATTATTATTATCAACACTAAGATTTGTATTGTCAGTGATAACATTATTATTATCAATATAATTTTTATTTATTGAATTTATTATAAAAGTTAAAATAACAAAAATGAATATTTGAACAAGTTTTGAGGCCAAAATTGAGGGAACGCCTATCAAGAATTCTCATTGGAAAGTTAGATGGGGAAACTTTGTGATTAAAGACCATTTTGCCAGATGCCAAAAATGGAATCTCGAATATTTTCTTCCCTCAGTAATTATTCTCGAAAAGAGATCCAAGTTTGGCTCGCACGATGTTGCACTTGTTGTTTTTTCGCCTCATGATCAGAGGGTAAACAAAATTATATAAATTAAGAACGTCGTTAAAAAGTATTACATTTGTTTTACTAAAAATATGCCAAAATATACGTATAGCTAAGTGAGGAATTTTACGGAAATCTCTCTTTCTTTTTTTCCACTTTCCTGGCGATAACCAAACTGTTGCAACACATTTACAAGGCAATGCTAACTGTAATGCACTATAATATAACTGCATAGAGTTAAGGTTAGGGTGTCGCTAACTATAAATACTGTCGATAACAGTGCAATGGCACTAACAAGTTATTTAACAGTAAAAAACTACGTTTTTTTAGTGAAAAAAATTGATTAGATTCAAGTTTTAAGTTAAAAACCATCAACAATTACCATGATGCAATTAGCACCATAAAGTTCTTTTTTATCACAGCCGCAGTCTTTTTTGTTTTTCTGGACACCCATTTTCAATCAAAGATGGCCGATTATGTTCTGTTTGGCTTTCTCGTTAGTCCGGTATTACGTCATCCAGTTCCACAAATCTTTCAGGAGTTCGTCCGGGTCGCCCATTAATGTTAATGTTATCCTAGTCTCATTGACCCTGAAGGCTTTAAAATGAATTTAATATATTGACTGCCATGGCCCATATATGGGTGACAGAGTGTTCATTACTTTTTTATCTTATCACCTTTATTTAACTGACTGTTTTTGTTATAAAAACCCTGTGGCCCTTGACGAGCATTTTGGTATAGGTTTGGTGGCCGTGAAAGGAAAACCGAACATAATCCAACTTTTAGCTCTTACTCCAGGTTCCGGAACATGGAGCCAGTTAGATGATGGAATCCTTTTTTTTGTTACAATACAAAACAAATCAATACAATACAAAGGTTACATAATAGTTTACATAACATAATTTCCATACAAAAATATAAAAATAAATTAGTGACATTTTACTTATGGTAAATCAATAAAATACGCAGTTTACATAATACAATTTCCATTCAAAAATCCTATGTTTAGACTATTTGTAACCATATTAAACAACACAAAAAATATGGCCCCCGGTCAACTGTTATTAATTTAGGGCTTGGTAGTCAATGTGTTAAACAGACAGACCAACCAACCAATCCTGATTTCATGTAAACAAACGTTGTTGATCAAAGGACTCATACGTGTTAAAGTTGTAAATTATATTTTTTAGTAGTCCATTACTCAAAGAATTTAAACTTTGATGACAAAAGTGAAAAAATATGCCTAAAAATTTGCAAATATTGACAAAATTAGATGGGAAGCGGCTGTTCGATGGAAGACTGGCCTGTAAGGTTCAAGTTATATTGCAGGTCATAAATATTTTGTATTTGTATGAGGTTGATTTATTAATTTAAAATTAAACAATCACATGAAAGAACCCATTGACACTGACTTATTTTCCGATTGATGTCTTAATTTTTTAAGATAAATCATACAAAAAAACATGTGCAAATCTAAAGAATTACAAAAGTCTCTTCACACCAACGAACCAATGTTATTGAAGTTCAAATAAGCCATAGGGTAAGTATAGATAGATAAATATGTCAGGTATTAAATTAAAAACAAAATAAAAAAACACATTTAACTATTTATTTCTTGTGAAAGAACAATTTTTTGTAATTTTAAATATAATATTTAAAATATTTTATACTTTGTCCTTTCTCGCGAGATGCAGGCAGCTCGAACGGCTGTTTTTCATTGAAAATATTGTGAAGACGTTGCATCTTATGTTATTGTATGTTTTGTCTTCTCGAGGGATCCTCTTCTTGCTCACTAGATGCAGGTGTCTCGAACGGCTGTTCTTCATTGAAGACATTGACAAAACGTCGGTTCTTATGTTATTGTATTCCTGTATTCTACGAAGAATCATCTTCGTACTCATGAGGTGTAAGCAAATCGAAAAGCTATTCTTCATTGAAAACATAGCGAAGACGTCGTTTCTAATGTTATTTTATGATTTATGTTCTACGAAATATCACCTTCTTGCTCACGAGGTGCTCACGAAGTGCAGGCATCTGGAACAGCCGCTCTTCATTGAAAAAAAAACATATAACGAGAGTTCTTTGAGCTCTGGCGTATCACCTATTGCAACTTTTATTAAAGAAGATGTTGCAACAGTAGTATCTAAAATTTGAAGGATTTACACGAAAGAAGGACATCAACAAGATTAATTTGTTGCGGTCTTGCGGGGTTCTACAGTACTTCAAAATCAAAGAAAACCAGCTCAAGTCAGTGTTCCAGGTCGATCTCGTCGCAGGGATTGCTGATATTTTGTAATGGGACAAGGTTAGCGCTAAAAAGTAAAAAAACTTAATAATATTAAAAATACCAATGCACATTCCACTACAGTACAGGCGGTCCTCCTAATTAACGAAATGTGGTTAGTGCAATTCATATTTAACCCAAAAATGAATCCAGTACATCCTTTAAAAAAATAGTACTATACTTTCTATTTAACACTCTCTGGTGGCACCACCTATAGTTTAAGTGTTTTCGTACAATATAGTAAATATCCAATAAAATCTTGTCAGTTCCTAATAAAATAAGTAAATACATAAAACCTAATAAATCTAATAAAATAATTATGTAAGGAGAAAACAATCTTGCAAAAATAAAATTAAAACTGGTAAAATCATAATAAAACCTTGTTATATATTGTAAAAATCTTGTAAAAAGGTAACAAAAATATACCAAATAAAACACTAAAAAGAGTAACAAAAAATTATTTAACAAAAGACAGAAAACACTAATAACAACTAAAAAAAAAATCTTCAGGAACACACCTCCACAGGGTGTATCGGGGAAAGGAGGCACTTTTCAGAACCTCATTCATTGAATATTTCATTGTTATTTTAATAATTTTATATATGTTTTGATATTCTAAAACACTTTTATTCCTCACTAATTAGTGTGTAAGTGAGTGGTTAAGAATTTATAAAGGTTCTTTTAGAATGTGAGGCACTCATTACCACGAAAATAGCGTTAGATTTACGCTCTGCACCTCCGTCAATCAAACTCTTGTCATACCAACATAATATGCCATATGACGTCATAAATATGTAAGCCTTAATAATTTTCAACAAATTAGAAAATCTAAGGATTTAGATTTTAGAAGATATTGACCAAACTAAGGCTTCATATTATATTTATAGACTTACAAGTTTACAAATTTAATATAGTTACCCAACAAACAGAAAAGGAAACTTAATTATTTTGTTGCCTAACTTATATTAGGGGGGCAGCCATGTGAACTTTAGGGTACCAATGTTATAAAAGTTCATGTAACTTTAAGGGTACCAGTATTATAAGAGTCCATGTGAATCTTAAGATACCAATGTTATAAGAGTCACACGTGAGCATTAGGGTACCAGCATTATAAAGGTCTATGTGAACCTTAGGGTACCATTATTATAAAAGTCCATGCAAGGCTTTAGGGTACAAATATTATAAGAGTCCATGTGAACTGTAGGATACCTATGTTATAAAATTTCATGTGAGTTTTAGGGTACCAATATTATAAATGTCCATGTGAGCTTTAGGGTATCAATATTATAAAAGTCCATGTAAGCTTTGGGGACCAATATTATAAGAATCCGTGCGAAATTTAGGGTACCACTGTCTTAAAAGTCCATGTGAACTTTAGCGTACCAATATTATAAAAGCCCATGTGAAATTTAGGATACCAATATTATAAAAGTCCATTTGACCTTTAGTGTACCAACATTATAAAAGGGTACCAATATTATAAAGGTTCATGTGAACTTTGGGATACCAATATTATAAGAGTCCATGTGAAACTTATGATACCAGTATTATAAAAAAGGTACCAATATTATAAAGGTTCATGTGAACTTTAGGCTGCCGATATTAAAAGAGTCCATGTGAACTTTAAAGTACCAATATTATAAAGGCCCATGTGAAATTTAGGGTACCAATATTTTAAAAGTTAATTTTCACTTTAGGGTAACAATATTATAAAATTCCATATGAACTTTAAGGTACCAATATCATAAAAGACCCATGCTAACTTTAAGGTACCAATATTATAACAGTCAATGTAAAGTTTAGGGTATACCAATATTATAAATGCCCATGTAAACTTTAAGGTACGAATATTTTAAAAGTCCATTTGCACTTTAGGATGGCCAATATTATAAAAGTCCGTCTGACCTTTTATGATACCCACTGGTTTAATTCAATGTGAGTTTCTTGTAAAGTAATCTTGCAAGCACTGTTAAATACCAAACATATTTAATTCAACTCTTTTTTAACTAACATTGACAATTGAAACAGATCTGTGCTTTCGCCCAAGAAATAAAGCTCATTTTCAACTAAGAAGTAATGCAAATAAACAAATATAAGTTGTTTTGTTGTATATTGTAAAACATAAAACTTGAAAGCAAAAATAATGTAGACCTAAATTTTTCAAATAATGTTTCTCTGTTGACAATGACTTATTTTTTTGGGGTAATAGTACATACAACAAATTCAAATTACATTTGACTATAGTATAAACTTTCAATGAAAGGTATTCGAATCCAATTCAAACTGGTGTAGCTATTTCTTAAACTTCATTGAAAGTATTTCAATAAATCGTAAAATAAAATGATTCCCTTGACATAATACATTTTTTCCTTCATACGAACTTTCATTCAAATACTTATAGAGTTATAAATTGATGTTTTGAGGAATAAGTTTCACCAATATGAGAACGTGAATCCATATGTGCTATTTTCACAATAAAATAGTTTTATGATTATTAATGATGTGCATTGATGATGGATAAAATAACCTATTGTGAGTAAATCCTTATTATAACTCCTTCTTGGAAAGTATGATTCAATTTAAATTTGTTCATTTCATTCAAGTCTATGAGCTTAACAAGATATTTCACTGAAGAGTTTTAAACATTTTTTATTTCTAGCTTTATCATTTTATGAAAGATAAGTTTTTTTCATTACAACTAAAAATGTATACATCTATACTGATTTTTACACTTTTTTAAAGGTTACTAAACGTGTACTAGTCTAGTGGATGAAAAGTTAAAAAAGTTCTTGAAATTTGTATACGTTCCAAACAAGAACAGAAAAATCATTGTATAGTAAAACTCCTGAAACGTAGACCAAATGTTTTTTAAGTTATAGGAAGAATCTCTGTTTCAGGCATACTGTTTTAACAACATTATCCTTGCCTTTGTGTCACGTTTTCTTTGTATACATAGATATGATTTGGACGTTTTAGGCTTTTCCATTTCATGATTCTACGTTTTAGGAAATTTCTACGTTTTTTATTTTACATTTCAGGAGTTTTACTGTATATTAGGTTCCAGTTTAAAGTCAAGTGGCATTAAATTAAAAATATGCTAATAATCTTAATATATTTTGATTAGTCTATGTACTGTACTGTATAGTTATTTGATAAAATGTTTCAGAAATAATAATTTAAAAAATATATATAGTTACTACATTTTTCTCCTTTTTATATTTATAATTAAGCTGTGCATCTTCACTAAAGTTTATGACATCCACTACTATAAATGTTTGTTTTTCACTAAAAAGCTATTTCATTAAAAAAAAACATCATTAGTCTAATCTAAAGATATAAGCCAAAAGGACGATTATTTTTACCGAAGACGAAAAATTATATATTAAAGTATACGGTATATAGCCACAAATTATAAAGTATACGGTATATACCCACAAATTATAAAATATACGGTATATACCCACAAATTATAATATATACGGTATATATCCACAAATTATTAAGCTAAATAAACTGAACGAAAAGAGTTGCACTCCTATATGTGATGTGGATGACGAGCAAATGGAGCTCATCCTGACAAGGTGCAATCTCAGGTCATCAATATGGAAATATTTATTGCACTAACCCATCCTCTGATAATGACTATCTTGGTGCTAAGATAGTTAAAACTTTACAGAAATAAAACTGTATGGTTGATCTCAAAAACAATAACTCTATAAGTAAACATTTTATATTGAAGTTTCCATATGTTTGTTTGTTTGTATTTATTCGTTACTTGTCATTAAATACTTTTGTAAAGCAGTTATGGTTTCAAAAGCTATCTAGTAAGACTGATGAATGTCTGTTTCTATTAAACCAATTAAAAATTACAAAATATGCGTCCTTTTGAATTTGTTTATTTATTCACTCATAACCAACAACAGGCAAGCTCAGACTGTGATTTTACAGTGTATAGTAAGCCTGATTTATCACACCATGTTGGATTACCAAGAACACTTATAATATTTTATGAAACTTTACAAAACCTTCGTCTTAGAAACATAATATTTTACTTCACCAGTCCATTATTTTATTAAGCTACAGTCTTGGTCAGTGTTTTAATTTTGAACTTGTGAGCCGTTGGATTACCTATCCTCTCTAATACAATAGACACATTCACTTCTTATTTGAGTTATTCATGCTCATCTGTCATCGTTCTTAATGTGTTAAATATTTTCCCTTATATAAACGTTACATGAGTATCACAATCATACACACATGCAAATATATGTATAGGGTTTCATTTCTTACAATTATGTTGAAGTGACATTTAAATATTGAATAACAACAGTAACTAAAAAGTTTCACACCATCGTGTTTAATGATATAAAACATTAGTTCCCTAACATTCCAAGACATACCTTGAAAATCAAACCATTTAATGATAACAAATTGACATTTTATTAAACAAGTTGTTTAAAATCTAGAATTACGATTAAAATCGTTAACCTCTAAAATTAAAATAAATAACACAAATAAACCTTTGAACTTTCTTAATGAATTGAATACAATATTAAAATACTTAAATATTTATAGTAAATAGTTGAGTTTTTTTAAACCTTCGCAATTAAGTTGTTTTTTCTTTACACACAAAATGGAAATCCTGCTTCTATAAGTTGCCTTTGATTGTTCATGTTGTTTCTAAATATTGTCTAACTAAAATAATTGTCACCGTGTTTATGATTTAATATATATTTGAAATAAAAATAATCTTAGTTCTACACAACATATATAAATAAGTTTCCTCTATCTTTTGGTTTTTGGTTTTAGAGAAACTTTTATTTCAGATAAGAATATATATTACTTATATGCAACGTATATTCAATTATTTACTATAGAGTCAATGTCTTCCTTAATTATATTTTATTGAGCTTGCGTACATATTTTTTTAATCAAAAGTTGAGCAAAACCTTTGAACGATTTGAAAACTTAGAATAATGTTTCATTAAAACAAAGAAAAGACGAACTATGTTTTACTCTTCAATATAAATGTTTCATTTAGTATACTTTCTATGCAAGCTATGTTTAATATTTTTTGTCGTAGCACTCATATGCTATCATGTCTAGAGGTTTCATTCTTCAAGTTTTTTTTCAAATACGGTCAACATAAATTCGAGTTCTCTTAACTGTTTGTGTTTACTACTTCATGAGTATGTATTCAACTAAATTAAATTAAACATTTTTCCTTAACTAGATTTTATTTTTGGTATTGCTTAGTTTCTAACGTTTTATAGTTTGTAAAAATCCCTCAATTATGACAATCTTTTAATCTTTTAATTTTTGTTTGTATGTCTTAAAACGTTTTACAACTGTTTTTCATGTTTCGATGATTGAGCAGTTTGAATCTAACTATTTTAGTTGTTTCAGTTTTTCAAGTAAACAACTATTTTAGCTTTGGACAAAAACGATTATTTGTGTTACCAATACAGTGCTGCGTCCATCTTTGGCATAAACATATATTGAAAACGCATTTATTGGCTTCCATGTACCATCGCCCAAGAAATAGCAGCCCTTTACCATCGATATTATGCAGGACCATAGATTGAACCTATTTTATTTGATGTTCTAAAAATATAAAAGGAAAATAAACAGCACAAACATATTTCTGTTTTAACTATAAATTTAAAATGTTTCTTATGTTGACAAAAACTCATATTTGTTTGTCATTATTACGTGATTTTGTATTCCTTGTGAATAATATTTTGGGTATTTTTGGAAATTAGGATTTTCCAAAGACTAAATTGTAATTGTTTTTCTTATGGATTACTAGATTTTGTTTTTTAAGCTTTATAATAAAGAAAACGTTTAATTCAGTCACGAACTATTGGTGCTTATTTATATTACTTCGATATTTAAAGTATAATAAATTGTTGTAACATTTTCATTAACTTCAAACATTTTGATATCGCAAGAACTTGGGCATTTCTAGTTATATAAATTATAAGTTTAAAATCGTTGTTAACTTGTAACTGAAAATGTATAAACTGTAATTTTATAAACGAATAATACATACATTTGTAAAGTAAGAATGTTTAGCTAAGATGACATTGATCTAAATGTGTAAGAAGATCTAAAAAGTAATTAAGTTTGACTTACGATTATAATTATTGATTTAATAGCATTGCGAAACCAAATATTAATTAAGTTCTTGATTATCAGTTTTATAAATATCTTATATATATAATTTATTATATTAATCACGAATCCTTGCACGGAATTACACTAATAATTACCAGCATCATTTATAATTAGTACTAATGTTTGATGTTACTGATACAAACGCTATAAGGGAAAGGAATAATATGTCTAGCATAGCTAGTGGTATACAATTCAACTAATTTGTAACTTTACTCTACAGTAAAGACAATTTTTTTGTATTGATTCAACAAAATGATATGGCCGTTATGATTTCGAAAACCCATTCCTCTTTATACAATATAGGCTAAGGTTACATACAACATAAGGAAAGGAAACCATTTCAACAAACTCTCCTTTCTAAGATCTAAATTATGAAAAACATTGTTTTCTTTATCTGTATTTAGGTAAGTATTTTTAATTGGGTAGGATGCAAAGAGTTTTATTTCCTTCATATTTATGTCTAAATAATCATTCTTAAATGTGAAAGATGACATTAAAATTACTTCCTTTATATCTATATTTATAAATAGGTAAGATGCCATTAATATTACTTCTTTTATATCTGTATTTACGTTATCATTTATAAATGCGTAGGATACCATGAGTATTATTTCCTTCATATTTATGTTTAAGTAATCATTTTTAAATGGTATGATAACATAAACATGATTTCCTTTATATCTGCACTTAAGTAATCATTTATAAATGGCTAAGATACCATGCATGTTTATTTTATATTTGTATTTAGATAATCATTTATTAATGGGTGGGATGCCATTAACGTCATTTTATTTATATCTTTATTTAGGTAGTCATTTATAAATGGCTAGGATGTCATTTATACTATTCCCTTTATATCTTTATTTACGTAATCAGTTATAAATTAGTTGGATGCCATGAATACTAACCCCTTTATGTCTTTATTTAATTAATCATTTATAAATGGGTAGGATGCCATGAATAACTTTGTATATCTTCATTTAATTAATCATTTATAAATGGGTAGGATCCCATGAATATTATTTCCTGTATTTCTTTATTTAATTAATCATTTGTAAAAAGGTAGGCAGCCATGAATATTTTTTTTATATCTTTATTTAATTAATCATTTATAAATTAGTAGGATGCCATGAATATGATTTCCTTTATGTTTTCATTTAAGTAATCATTTATAAATGGGTAGGATGCCATGAATATTATTTTTGTATATCTTTGGTCAATTAATCATTTATAAATTAATAGAATGCCATGAATATTATTTCATTCATGCCTTTATTTAATTAATCATGTATAAATGGGTAGGATGCCATGAATATTATTTTTGTATATTTTTATTTAAGCAACCATTTATAAATTAGTAGGATACCATGACTCTTTTTTTCTGTATGCCTTTATTTAATTAATCATTTATACATGGGTAGGATGTCATGAATATTATTTTCTTCGTGTCTTTATTTAATTAATCATTTATAAATGGGTAGGATGCCATGAATCTTATTTTTGTATATCTTTATTAAAATTAATCATTTATAATTTAGTAGGATGCCATGAATATTATTTCCTTTATGTCTTTATTTAATTAATCATTTATAAATGGGTAGGATGCCAGGAATATTATTTTTGTATATCTTTATTTAATTAATTATTAATAAATTAGGAGGATGCCATGAATATTATTTCCTATATGTCTTTATTTAATTAATTATTTAAAAAATGGTACGATGCCATGACTACTATTTTTGTATATCTTTAATTAATTAATCATTTATACATGGGTAGGATGCCATGAATATTATTTCCTTTATGCCTTTATTTAATTAATCTTTATAAAATGGTAGGATGCCATGCATATTATACATTGTTCTTCTAAGCATGACTGAGTCTTCCAATAATGAAAAAAAATACATTAAGTTTAGTATTTAAAATAACTCTTACTCACCACGAACCAGAGTGCCTTTCAGGTCTCAAAAGGTTAAAGTCAGTTGGCTGAAATCTATGGTAAGGCAGACGTTTTCAGAGGTAACATTTCACCAACAAAATAAATTGGCTACACCAGTAACAATTAAGAAAAATTTGCATTTATGTTTATTTGGTAGGTCAAAACATTATATGTTAGGTTAATTTTAACTTAAAACATTTACAGTAATAATTAAATGTAACTTAAAGGTAAGAATAACAAACACAATTTAGAGAAAAAACAAAAAATGTTACAACTTATGTTAAATTTATATTCTGTTTTTTTATTTTAACCAACACAAAGGCAAGGATTAAAACCAAGCCTATCAATAATTTATTGCATGGCTGGTGTCGAACTGTGAATAGCCTCAGCATCTAAATAACAAAACTCAACAGCAACAGGTGTGGTTTTGTTGAGTTTGATTTTCGTCAACATCTTCCATAAATCACCAGATCATCGACTTGGATTTGTTACATCATTTTTCTTTTTAAATATATATA
>JARUHE010311386.1:0-12015 GCA_031471125.1 Archaeomysis grebnitzkii | reverse complement strand
CTTTTCACATTCCGAGCAGCTTATTTGGTATGTTCCACATTTTTCTTCATTTCTTTTTATACCGTTAGAAATTAATGGCTAGTTTTGAAGTTGCTTTTTGTTTTGACTTAAGTAAAAGATACTGAGCATTCTGTGTATATGCCATTTCCTAGATTTATTTTTGTTGTCTTAACAGGTTTTTTTATGCATTGGTTGTTGATTGTAAAAGAAAAAACAAAACATACTTTTATATTACTGGGTGTTGTTGAAATGTATTGATTTAAACACAACCAAGAAATTTGCTGTTTTTGTCGAGCGTGCATATCAAAGCTCTACATGGGCGTAGCAATTCCGATGTCGTCGTCGTCGGCGTTAGACAATGACTTGAATGCTTATGTATCATCTATACTATTATTTATTTTCATATGAGCTTGGTTATTGGTTTTAATATATTGCTAGGTATTTTTATTTGATTTTATCACTTTTATCTATATTTTTTCATCAAATTGACTTAGAATTTTTTTAACAAAAATGTTTTTTTTTACTGTTTTGGTTTGATTTATGCATCAATGGATTGGAAATGAAGTATACATAAATACTCTCTAAGGTGAATTATTGATTAAATTATGTTTTCTCACTTTGTAACACAATTTTTTAATTACATTTCTGGTTTAAACTTAGATTCTTTTTCGTATTTTGTTTTTATTGATGCATCAATGGATTAGGAATGAAGTATATATAAATAGTCTCAAAGATAATTTTTTGATTAAAGATGTTTTCTCACTTTGTAACACCACTTTTGATTGACATTTGTAGAGACATGATTTTATTAAAAGTTACAGAATGAATCATCGCGAAACATTTGAACCGTTCGTGGATTACTAGTCTTAATTAGTGTATATGCTACGTGGATGTATTTATAGTTTGCTCCTGTCGTTATTACGGTATCCATCATATAGATACCCTACTACAATCAGTCCGTTGTCGGCGTCTCGCGTTCACAATTTAGGTGGATGTAAATATTATTTTCTATTCCTCAGTTGTTATTTTATTGAACAAAGTTTATAGTTAATGAGCTGAATAATAACTTTGCTTAAATAAAAAAAATTCTATAGCCTATTATATTTTTTTGAAATGACGTTTTATAGCTCAAATTAACTTCGAAAATTTCACTGTTTGTATAAGAGGTGAAGGTAAATGTTGAAGTTTTTCATTTTTTTTATTGAAGAAAGTTTATAGATAATAAGCGGAATAATAACTTTGCTTAAATAAAAAATAATTTATATTATATTTACTTTAAAAAATTATGTCTTATAGCTCAAATATTTCACTGGTTTTATAAGAGGTGAAGGTAAATGTTAAACATTTTCTTTTTTGATTTCACAGTTTTTTTTTGTAGATTATGAGCTGAACTTTGTATAAAATAAAAAAGTTCTATATATTATTTTATCTAAAAATCTTTAGAAAATGACGTTTCATAGCTGAAACTTAGAAACTATTTCAATATTTTTATAGGAGGGTGAAGTTTTTTTTTTATAAATTTACAGTTTTTTCTTCAATAATAACATTCCTTAAAAATAAACAAGTTTCTATAAATTTTTCCCAAAAAATAATGGTTTTAATGAACTTAAAAATATTTCGATATTTATACAAGTTCAATTTATCTGTAATTTAGGATTTTGTCTTTTACTGAAACCATTTGATACCTCTGGTTGATGGATGCCCTACTATATCCAAATTTTTATTTTCCAAGCTTTCTTCCTGGCATTGATAGCTAGCATGTTGAGCTGATAAGTATATTTTGCAAAATAACCTTACTAAATTAATTAAAATGCTGCTTGTGGTCGTACTGATGTTTAAATACAAAACTTAATGTTCTTTTGGATAACTGTTTCTGTTTCAATGAATAAAAACATTTATAACCTAATAAATCAAAACATTTTGGAGGCAAAAGATGGCTTATTTGTAGCCTGTAGAACGAACTAGAGTAAAACTTTAACAAGGTTTTAATTAGGTCGTGAAAAATTTATTTTTGAGAAGAGATGTCACACTTACCAATTTAAATCCCCATAATGGATTCATGGCTACCGACTGTCATCAATGCGAGAAAATATTTTGTGATGATTAAGTTCAATCTATTATTACTACGGTTTATGAATGGAATATATTTGGAAGACGGCACAGAAGCCACTCCCTCGTCTATCTCGATGTTTGGTGTTGTATTCAGTTATAAATAATACAAACATTGCGAGTTCACAGCTTTCTTGAACCAAACAAATAATGGAATGGAGGAAACAACATTAACAGGCTCGTGCATAAGGAATCGCATTTATTTCAAGTATTTAGGCACCTTCGTTGTTCACATATTCTCTTGCCTGTCACCACATGATTAATCTTTTCAAAAAGGAAACAAATTGGTTAAAACCACGAGATCATAATGAATATAAACAAAAACGAATTATCGAACTAGCCACAAACAGAAATTTTTTGATCCAAGAACTTGGCAACACAAAGTTTTGTATATTGTTGTATTACATTTTAGAAAATATTAACCATTTGAGGTTTATTTTGGAACTTAAAATTGAAAGCATTAATGTTTTTAAGCAATAAAAATTTTAATATTTAGTTTCAAGAATGAATAGGCCTATTCCCGGCGTTAATTTGTTACAAGAACTGGTTGTTGGATATAGTGAATATGCAGCGAGGGGAACGTTCCATTATCTAAAATGAAAGGCCATACAATAGTTTATTAAGAAAAATCCCGTAACAAGATTCATACAAATATGAAGAAGCAAACTCGCATAATTCATACGTGAAGAATGTTTTGTATGTTAAACATTTCCAAACATGCCTAAGGCAATTTATGAATCCCTTCATATGTAGTGAACAACGGCCTTGGCCGCGTTGAAACACCGCTTCCCGTATGATCAGCGAAGTTAGGCAACGTTGGGTCTGGTTAGTACTTGGATGGGTGACCGTCTGGGAACACCAGATGCTGTTGGCGACGGCACTCTTTGCCATTGTAGCTTATGTGCTGTATAATATTATATAATAATAAAAAAATAACATGTAGTGAAAGTCAATTTATTCTTAGATAACCATTTAATTCGCCCCAAATGGGGTGTTTTTGAGATCAGTGAATTATTTTGCTTAGATTCTAAAGAAGGTTAACTTTAGCTTTAGTAATAAAAATCCAATTTTAAAAAGTATATTTATATAAATAAATTACAATTATAACATTGCCAGTGAATAAACATTTTATTATTATATATAACATAATAAAAAATGATCATGTTCATTGGAAAATAGCACAATTTATTTCTATTAAAAGTTAATGAAAAAATATTGATTAAGTATAATCAAAAGATTTAAAGCAATGACAAACGTTTTAGTTCAGAATATTATTTATTACTTAGCAGAGTAATTGAAAAAACCAACTATCTTAGGTTGCATTCGACATTCATTAAACCTGGTCCCACAATCTATTGCTACTTTCCTCCGTCCACTCCAATACCTTGCCATTTTCTTGTAGCTTTCATACTCCCACAAGCATGTAAATTCTACCTTATTTTATAAATCACATTTATGGTAATGAATTTATACAAACAGTGTAATAAATTTCAGCTTTCACTCCATAAATACGATAGATTATGTGCCATATGCCAGAGTTTTCGACAAGCTACTCCGTTTTCCTGTTGGGCACAACTCAAACCTTGAAGGGTTAAGTTAATAAAAAAGTGATGCATCCATTATGTTGACAATCATATCCATTCCATAATATCAAAGAACAAATTTAATAGATCAAAAATTGTTTCACTATAAACTAATTTTTTCATGTTGACTATTTCATATCATTTATGAAATAGTAACTTGCTATTTAACTGTTACAATAATCATTCAATTAAAAATACCGTTCAATAGAACGGCTACCAGTGTGGAAAAATTCACACTGCAAATAAATTAAAATTTGCAGATATAAAGCCATATGTATTTCGCAACTTTTAGTTTGATAAAGCTTAAGATTTCATTTGGAAAAACTTTCACAATTAACAATTATTTGAAAAATTTGGTGGCATGGCAACTCTAAACTAGTGCCAATTCATTTATGCTTATGCTTCAAGAACTCTGTAAGGACTACCAGCATTTCAACTAAAAACGTTCAGATTTTACATTGACATATCTATAAAATTATTGAAAAGTACATAGAACCAATGTTTTAAGGAACTATCATTGTGAGTATGTCATTCAGTTCTATAAGAAGTTGAAATAATTCTAAATAAATAATAAAGATGACCTGTAATCACAAATAAAAGAGCCTTTGAAAAGTAAAAAAATGGTAATTGTGTAACTTACCATTCAAATGCAATAAACAAAAACATTTCCTACCTTAATAATTTACTTCAGTTTTAGCTCGAAAATATTAAACAAACATAGCAAGATGTTTCCATGATTGAAGCAGTGCATGCAGAAAGATTTTAAACATAGAGAAAGGACTTTTATGGTCAAATTTCAATAAAGTTATGTTAAACTTTTGTTCATTTTGAAAATAATTTATTTCTATTTAAAAATTTACCCGAGATTTTTTTTGTTATTTACAAATAACACAAAACTAGAATGCTAGACCCCATCACCATCTATAAATGTAAACTTAAAATATTAATACTTTTACTTTATAGTAATTTATTTTGGTAATCTTACATAACAATTTCTTCATAATGATGTAATGCCTTTAATTTAAGAAAATTGACAAAGTTTAACATATCAATTTTCATTACAGCAAAGCCTTTGAGTTCAGTTTTAATAAAAACCAATGTCGCTTTTGCATTTTTTAGTCTTCCAATATTCTTGCTTTGTTCAAATATTGAATGCTCAACTGGTTTAGAAATCAAATCACAAATAACTTTGGGATAAATTAGAAATCTTTTTGAGTTCAATTGTAAACTTGACACTTATTTTCAGGTATTTTGGAGAACAGAAAAAAACAAAAACATAACAAAAATTATGGCACTTGAAACTAAAAATGTATTTGTTAGGTAACTTTATATATTTGGTAACAGAAAAAACTTGTTTAAAAACTATTCTCGTTTGTTATTTCTATTTTAATGATATTCTATCTATTCAACACTATTCAAATCCTGTCAATTAATACATTTTATGATTGAAAATAACATTTTTTTATGAATAAATAAAATATAGAATCAATGAATAATGGGACCAACCAAATGTACGTCAGAAAATAATGTTTACATATTACCCATCACACAGAAATTTACTTTCGAGAGGTTTTTATGGTTTTAAAAGATTAATATTTTTTAAATGAGTAATTTTATGGTAAAACAACAAAGCCATCTGAGATTTAGATCGTTAAATATTTTTAAATAGTCATTTATGGAAAAAATCTGTGTGGACACAAAATATTTGAATAAATATAACAAATAAATAAATACAAATATTTACTTACAATTTGTACTTTGTAATGACTCATGTAAAAACAAATTTTTATACTTTTCACAAGCAATATTTTTTAAAGTTATTATTCGAGACATTATTCTTGTAAGACTAACATGCAAGCTCTGTAGTGATATTAAAATTGAATTATGTTTATAATCTCTATATCCTTATCATCAAAACATTACCAAAACCTCGACTTCAATGATGTCTACATCATTATGCATTTAAATTTTAATCATTATGTTTAATATAAAATTATACTTTGTAAAGACAAAGTTAATTTGATCAACAATTTTGTTCCTTGCACATATCTATTTAAAAAAGATTTTAACCTTAAATTAATCAACAAGTCATAAGCATAATTTAAAAAGATAATTAATAAAATAAAAAAGGAAACAAATGGACATAAAAAATAGATTTGAACCATTAAAATGAGGATGTCATTACAGAAAGTGTAATATGGTTGTTTTCACTGTAGAAGTTTTTTCCTTTTATGATAGATGTGGAGAGAGGACCATCATAGTGGGAAGGGAATGTTATCATATAAAAGGAGGATTATTTAGGAAATAATTGTGAAAATAGAAGGTAATGTAGAGGCAACGTGCCAATTTTAAATGGTGGATTAAGCAAGACATTTTGCAGCTAAGCTTTAAAGATTTCTTATTGAACAAAAAGGGAAATAATCAACATATTTTTAAAATTTACAATTCTTTTTATTTCTTTAAACCACTGCATTTAAAAAAATCTAAATCAAGGCTGGTTTGAATTTCTTGTCAAAATTTGGAGGTTCGATGGCGGTAGACCAAAATGGATGGACAATTTTAAAGAATTTCATGAAGTAGAAAGTGTTTAACAGAACTAAATTTAAGCAAATTATTAAGAATGTAGACACCACAAAGTAAGTATAAGAATAAATATTACTGTAAAAAGGAGAAAAACACTGATTATTGAAGTAAATATTTGATAACTTTAATAAAACAGGTTAAATTTTTCTATTTTCTGTTTTCAAATTTGTTCTGTAGTACCCAAAACCCTTCGAGCAATGGCTAGATCTTTAAATGGAAGTTTAACAAAAAATCTCAATTTAGAAAAACGAATAATTATTTCATAATTTTAAAAGAGCTTTGTATGTGATTGCAACCTCGCCCGACTAATGTTAAGTTATGATTTAGAGGGAATTTTCGAGGTTTTTGAGCATTTGTTTTAAGGAACTAAGAAGAAATTTCTTTTAGTCATATTTTAATATTAAACATTTCTCAAAAAATATTGCAAATAACATTATATTAATGTTTGAACATATATTTTGAATAACAACATTTACTATGGATCTATTTAATCAATAAGGATAAGTGTTTGCTTATGAATTTTTATATTCTAATTTGGAAGACTCGTAAAACATAATCAATTTATTTATTAAAAACACAAATTTAGGTTTTCCCAAACTATAAATAAAAATTAAAAATATCAACATTCTAGTGATTAATACAATTTTTGATTCTTTATTATTAAAACCAATAAACACTGTCAAATTTATATATAAAGTTCTACGAGATAGTGAATAAACATAGAAGAAAGCTGCCACACAATATTCAACTATTTTTGATATCATTTTCAATGCATTCTTTTCGATGAGGCAGAATTTTTCTTTTTTGAAGACTGATCATATCAGAAATGTTAAATTTTTTATTTTTATTTAATTACCACCTTCAAGATACTTTGCAACTTTCTCATTTTCTGTGATTGATGGACCAAATATACTAATAAAGATTTTATTCACTTATCTATAAGTTATAATTTCAAATAAATCTGTAATATACTTTCCTAAATATTTTAAAGAAAGTAAAAAAACAATATCAACTAAATTAAAAAACTTTGTATAACAACTCAAATAAATTATAAATAACATTTTACTTCACAATGTTGTTCAGTTGTATCAATAAATGAAGATATTTCTTCAAAATATTTTCAAAACCTGTATTTAAAGATGTGAATACTTCCTATTAACACAAACACTTATTTTCAAACTATACAAATTATAACTTTTATTACAAAAATACTTTCATAATTTGAACTTAATCCAAGAAATTGATTAAAACTTTATACACTAATGAATATTTGAATTATTTACCATACCTTTGTTCACAATGAGAATATAAATTCAATAAACTTTTAAACCTAGGATAACTGAATCGTTTGAGCGAGGATATAGAACTAAACTCGGAAAGTTCAATTTGCCACGGTAGAAACCCTAAGGTCGCAGTCGGGGTACCAATGGCAACAACCAAGTCAGGGTTCGGTTGTCCTTTTGTACACAACAAACTTTGGATACTTTTGTCAGTTATTTCGGTGTTTGAACCACACAGTGCGCCACTTATGTTTGTGAGATCAACTTTACCATGCTCTAAGGATAGCGTGTTTATCACTACAACCCTGCCACTGTCTTCTTCCTTCATCTCAACGTATGGACCCTGAAAAAAAACAATGGAAATTATTCAACTATTTTGTTTTATTTGAAATGCTCATATTTGGAGAGCATAAGCATCAACTCAGCCTTTTTAGCAATTTTATTTCTTTGTCCTTTTTTTCACCAAAACTCCTCACAAATGTTGCATATATATTTTTGATGATTGGTTTATATTCATATTATTTTAATGTTTTCATGATTAGCATTCACCAGTCCAGGATGTTAGGATAGTCCGGCACTGCAAACTGTATTGCCATTACCAAATGACAGGAACTGTCAAAAAAAAGTTATCAACTATAAAACAGTTTTCAAGTAACGAGTTTCATGTTGGGACCTTTGGTTTGGATTTGTGACCCTTAATTACTTGTTTACAAAATTACCCATTAAAAGATTGCCATTTATTGATTAATAATGATTGTACTATTGTTGCAAGGTTTGTGTTTGAAAAAACACATTATAATATAAATTAAGAGTAAAAAATAATAAAACCTTTAATTTATTTGAAGGAAATATAAAACTAAGTAAGATAAAATAAAAATGAAATCTAATAAAAAATCGATTAGAATTCATTTAAAAATGAAAAATAATAGGTTACAACTTATTTTAACAACAAGGATGAGTAGGTGCTATGTATGCATTAAAAGCTGTGTTTGTATATTTAAAAAGTTTCTAAATTTGTGTAATTGTTGAATAAGGTTCTATATATTAATATATTAATGCTTTTATTTCATTTGTTTCAAATAAAATTATCTCTTAGTTTTCAAATAAAAACCTTGGTTAACCATGAATTTTTTTAAAAATTGGCCAAGTCTAAAAACCCCTAAAATGTCTATTACTTAAAAAACTTCTGTAAAATATATTTTTATTATTTTGAAAAAACAACTTTTAGTAAGAGTCTACAAATTATCAACTGCTTATACAATGACAACTAATCAGGGGTCAGTTATAGAAGGTCGTTTTTTAAACACAGCTTAAGAAGAAAGGGGAATTACTTTGCATTGTGCAGAAAAACAGTTATTGTTGAAAAATAGTAATTAATAAGAAGAAAACAAATTTGTATGTACATGCAAAAATTATAACAAAAATAAATTCAAATGTACATGTAAAAACTATAACAAACCTGTATAAATTCTATGTCTGGTTGTAGATTAACCAAATGGTCATGAAGCGATCGCCACTTTTGTCTCAAAACTCCACGAGTGTCATAAACAGATATAAACTTAATTTGATACTGAACGGCCCAACTAATTGCACTGGCCAATTGTTTAATAAATACAACTTGATCAGTCCTTAACAAAAATGCTAAATGCTTAGGTTTTTTCTTTAGTAATAGCAAATGTGCATGAATTTCTTGCTTCTCCTTACATAGATTATTATATATATTAAATTTGAATAGCCTGACAATGATAAGTGACAGGTCTTGGTATGTTTCATACGATGCTTGCAACAGGCTAACTAGAAAGTGAACGATGAAATACAATAGTTGGAACAATGGTAGAAGTACATCCATTTTCTTTCAAGATTTATCTGAAAGAGAAAAACTTAATTAAATGCCTTATTAATAATTCATAAATATAAATGACACTAGATTAATATAGGCAATCAGACATCCTTCTCCATTGCCGACCAAGGTTCAATGGAACAAAATTGTGGCCAGTAATTCTCATACATATACACCCAACAATAATGACTATGGAATAGTGATTGTTATTTCTCAACTTTATTTTACTCACTCTATGGAATAGTGATTGTTATTTCTCAACTTAATTTTACTCACTCTACGGAATAGTGATTGTTATTTCTCAACTTCATTTCACTCACTCTACGGAATAGTGATTGTTATTTCTCAACTTCATTTCACTCACTCTACGGAATAGTGATTGTTATTTCGTAACTTTATTTTACTCACTCTACGGAATAGTGATTGTTATTTCTTAACTTCATTTCACTCACTCTACAAAAATGCTGTTGACCTTCAGTGGAAATCTCAGCAGTGATAACATAAATGTGAATTGTGGTTGAAGAATAACATTAATAACAAAATAATTAAGATTTCTCCTTTTTTTAAAGTAATGAAAAAAGTTTAATGCTATGGACTCTTTTGGAAGAATGTCCAGCAATGCCTCGTTCAAGAGTACAATAATTTGGGTTTGCAACTACATCCAACTGAAGTGCAATCATTCCGTGTATGCCAAAATTCTTTCATATCTTCTCACATCAAACTTTTATAAGTAATGTGCATGACTAGATGAGCTTATCACATATTTTTCAACATAAATTTATGATATATCTAGTCTTTATGAAATATCATTTCCCTGGCTTTAAAGATTTTAGCACACAACATTAATGTAAACAATGTATTGTGGGGATTTAATAATCAATTCAACAATTCGTTTTCTTATGGCTAAAAGCATGAGCTACGACAAAACAATTTAGGTTGATAAAAATTTCCATCAAAATCTCTCAAAATAATTTTCCATGGTTAATGTTCATAGGTTAACATAATATGTTGAAGCAATGCCGACTGTACTATAGGTTTTCTCCATCACTTGCCCTTAAACACTTCAATGCCATGGCAGTGTCACAACTGCTGCATAAACATCTATGCTACGAACAATTTGTATTGTATACACAATTCTTGTTTTTTCATAATTGATATTTATATTATAAAAAAAAACATTTTATTGAACATTACTATTTTTTTCACCTCACTAAACCCATTCCATTACAAAGAAAACATTTTTTTTCTCAGTCGGTGATAAAATTTCAGTGGCACAGGCCTGAAGTACAATCAGCTTTAAGGTGCTGGTTTTCCAAAATTATATATAGTATAACTATTTTGCTAACTTGCTTTTAAATATGTTGTTTAATAAACTGAGCAGAAGTTTCAAGATAAGGAAATATGTTTGATGAATTTACTTCAATCTTCTTCCTGGGGAAAACTTATTTTTGGTAGAAAAAATTTCATTTTTAATAAACATACAAAAATAAAAACAAAAAAATATAACTTTTATCCATCAATGAAAAAAAATAACATTATGGATACATCTTGTCAAGAAATTTTTTCTTTGTACTTGGGAGATTTTCCAGATTGTCTTTAAGATGTAAAAAGTTAGCATAGTTTAGTTTATCAGTGGAGCTAAATTATTTGTGATTTTAACATTTTTAAATTTTACTACCTTTTGGATAAGTGTTGCCAGAATTACGTTCGGAATTAGTTTAGTTTAATGCTGGAAGAAATTCTGGCAACACCTTCATAACATTCTTACCCAAGATATTTAGGAAAAAGTAATTTCATAAATGCTAAACAAGGTGCTGTTTTTTACAACTACACATACCACAGACCCTGTTTTCACAACATTTCACACAAGAACTGGTTGCTGACAATGAAAAAAATATCCTGTTTCAGAAGTTTACATATCTATATATTTTGGAGTTTAACATGTGTGAAAAGGGGGTTAGGTTAGGTTAGGTTAGGTTAGGTTAGGTCAGGTCCATGGTTGTAAAAACAGCCAATAAGGTTGTTATTACAGCACTAAGAACCATTCAACTTTTTTTCTGTTTTAGTAATTTCATGTAATGTGTTGGTAGAATTTATTAATCAATCTAACTAGGTATTACCAAAGCAATGCCATGATTAAAAAAATAAAGTTTTTAAAAATAATCAGAACAACTCATAACCGCAAATGATTTGAACAATGGCCATAGTTATGAGAAGAAACTTTAAAGTAAATGAACGGTAGTGTGTAGAACACTACTTTAAAATTGATTTCACTATGACAACAAGTAAGAGGAAATTCATAAGGAAATTAATTCTTTCCTGGCAGTGAGCCACTATAGTGACAATCTGAAATTGTCACACAAGTCAGCAAGCCACTATTTCATGTGTAAATTAACTATGCGCCAAAATATCGGTCCATCATTACTCAACACTACATTGGCAAGTTGGTGAGATCGATATATTGGCTTTGACCATTTATGGTTATAACAACAAAACACAGTTAAATGTAAGGGTAAGATTTTAGAAAGACTACCTCTAATGAAACACCTAAAAATAGCTGAAAAACATATCGAAATGTCCTAAAATACAATGCTATACCTTGTGTTTGTAGGTGCAAACC
>JARUHE010311385.1:0-20713 GCA_031471125.1 Archaeomysis grebnitzkii | reverse complement strand
GGCTGCGGATTCGTCGCGGTGCAAGCTACCACGGTTTGGCCTTAAACGTGGATATGGATCTACAGCCCTTTGCGCAAATTAATCCTTGTGGATATGCGGGGATGGAAGTGGTTGATATGGCGGCGTTAGGGGTTAAAACATCGATTTTACAGGTCGGAGAACACGTGTTTTCGGCATTGGTCAAACAATTGGGCTATGCTAGCGCATGCTTTTTTGACGACAAAATATACAGCCCAACGGAGGCGTTTGATGAACGATTATACCGCCCCTTCACGTGATGATCCTGAGGGTCATCAACGTGGAGAGTCCAAGCTATCGCGAATACCGATCAAGGTTCAGCGCAGCGAGCTTCGAATAAAAAAACCGAGTTGGATTCGCGCTAAGGTTTCGATTAGTCCACGGGTTAATGAAATCAAACGTTTATTGCGGGAACACAACCTGCATTCGGTGTGCGAAGAGGCTAGCTGCCCGAATCTGGGTGAGTGTTTTAGTCATGGCACGGCGACGTTTATGATCATGGGCGATATATGCACCCGGCGCTGTCCGTTTTGCGATGTTGCGCATGGTCGTCCGAAGTCCCTCGATACCAACGAGCCCGCCTCATTGGCCAAAGCGGTTGAGTTATTAGGCTTGGATTATGTGGTAGTGACTTCGGTGGATCGTGATGATTTGCGTGACGGTGGCGCCGAGCATTTCTCACAGTGTATTGCAGCGATTCGACAAAAAACCCCAAAAACCCATATCGAGGTCTTGGTTCCTGATTTTCGTGGACGAATGGAGCGAGCATTGGCGGCGCTGACTGTGCCGCCTGATGTGTTTAACCACAATCTTGAAACGGTTCCGCGCCAGTACAAAGCGGTGCGTCCGGGCTCGGATTATCAATGGTCGCTCGATCTTCTTGCGGCGTACAAAAAACAATTCCCTGCAGTGAAAACCAAATCCGGCTTGATGCTTGGCATCGGTGAAACGCTCGAAGAGGTTCGCCAAGTGATGCAAGACTTGCGCGATCATCAAGTGGATATGTTGACCTTAGGGCAATACTTACAGCCATCATTAGATCATCTTCCAGTGACTCGATTTGTCACTCCAACCGAATTTGATGAACTTGCCGAAGCGGGCTACGCCATGGGCTTTAGCCATGTGGCCTCAGGGCCGATGGTGCGATCGTCTTACCACGCGGATCAACAGGCGCAAGACGTGCTAAAGAACGCTTAGCTTGGCGGTGCATTTACGCCGACGCGACCTGAGCCCGGATGTGGTCGATGGCGATCCGCTGTTGGATCGAATATATCGCGGCCGTGGCATTACCAGTGCGGATCAGCTCAACCATAAACTCGCGGCGCTATTGAAACCGGATTTCGCGGATCTCGATAAAGCCGTCGATCTGTTGGTGCAAGCGCGAGCCCAGCAGCCACGGATCGTTATCGCCGGGGACTATGACTGTGATGGCGCGACGGCCACTAGTGTTATGGTCAAAGGCCTGCGCTTATTAGGCTATGAAACCCCGTTGTACTTGATCCCGGATCGCTTTGATCTTGGCTATGGGTTGAGCGTTGGCCTGGCGCAGCAGCTTGCGGCGATGAACCCGGATATAGTCATAACCGTAGATAGTGGCATTAGTTCGGTCAGTGGCGTTGAAACCCTCAAAGCCTTGCGCCCGAATTGTAAAATCATCATCACAGATCATCATCTTCCTGGCCCCGTCTTGCCTGCGGCCGATGCGGTGATCAATCCCAACCGGATCGATTGCCCGTTTCCATCGAAGAACCTAGCCGGTGTTGGTGTGGCTTTTTATTTACTGATCGCGCTGCGCACGGCGTTGGCTTCAAGCGCGGATCTGCGCGAGCTGCTGCCGCTGGTGGCCTTGGGCACGGTGTCGGATATGGTGAGCTTTGATCAAACGAATCGGATTTTGGTTAATGCGGGTCTGGGTTATATCCGTCATGGCTATGGCGGTGCGGGGCTGGATGCAATTTTTGATATTGCCAATCGTCGTTTTGCCCAAGCGCGAGCCGAGGACTTAGGCTTTGCGATCGGGCCGCGTTTAAATGCAGCAGGTCGACTGGAGCGTATGGAGCTTGGCGTTGAGTGTTTGTTGGCGCAAGACCGCGGCGAAGCCAAAAACCTAGCCGAAGGTCTTAATAGCATTAATCAAGATCGCCAAGCATTGCAAGGCGAGCTGCTTGAAACCGCCGTGGCAAAAATACCCGCCATCTTGCCTTCGGCTCTGTGTTTATTCGACCAGAGCTTTCACGAAGGCATTGTCGGCTTGATCGCTTCGAGAATTAAAGACCGCTATCATCGCCCCTGCGTGGTGTTTGCGCCCGGTAGTGATGGTATGCTAAAGGGCAGTGCTCGATCGGTACGCGGAGTGCATATCCGTGATGTTCTGGAGAAAATCGCCACCGAGCATGGGTTGTATGATCGATTTGGCGGTCATGCGATGGCTGCGGGATTGACCTTGCCCGTTGCACATTTAGAAAAATTCAACACAGTGTTTGATCAAGAGGTGATGCGCTTGGCCCCAGAGACGGAGGCTTTGGCATTGAGCGATGGCAGCTTGAGCGGTGAGCAATGGAGTTTGGAAACCGCGCAGATTCTCGAACGAGCAGGGCCATTTGGTGCGGGATTTGCGTCCCCTCAGTTTGATGATCAACTCTATATCCAAAACGCCAAGCCGCTGAGCGACGGTCGGCATTATCGTTTAAATATTTTACATCCAGACGGGGCAATGCTGGAGGGGATTTGGTTTGATGTTGGGCACAGCCTCAGTCCGGGGACTATTCATTGCGTGTATGCGCTAGATATCAACCGTTTTGCGGGGCGAGAACGTCCGCAAATTCGTATTATTGCGGCCGTGGGTCGCGATTAACAAAGATCGAGTGATTGACTCGACATTACTATTCAAGGAAGCCAATGCCATGTTGTGGTTAGTCTGTTTTAGCGTTGCATTACTTGCGGCCTTCGCGCTGCGAGTCGAAAAACTATCTTTAAAATTTATCGTTTTGATTGCCTGTCTTTTTGCTTTCGCCATCGGTGGAGTCGCCAGCTTTTTGGCGCTGCTCGTGGCGGTAGTGGCGGTGGTCTTGAGCGTCGAGGCTTGGCGTCAAAAATTCATGATCGCGCCGGTGCTCGGGGCGATGAAAAAAATCATGCCAAGCATTTCGGATACCGAACGCGCCGCGCTTGACGCAGGTACTGTGGCTTGGGATGGCGATTTGTTTAGCGGCAATCCTGATTTCGCTAAGCTACGTTCGATTCCGCTGGCGGGTTTTAACGATCGTGAACAAGCATTTCTTGACGGTCCGGTTAACGAGCTTTGCGCGATGGTGGATGACTGGAAGATTCGTACCGTTGATAAAAAGGTCGGTGACGATGTTTGGGATAAGATCAAAGCCGATGGCTTTTTATCGTTAATTATTCCAGAGAGCTACGGCGGAAAAGCCTTTGGTCATCATGCGCAATCGGAGATTGTCTCGCGTGTGGCCTCGGTTTCAGGCGCGGTTGGGGTTAGCGTGATGGTGCCGAACTCACTAGGCCCAGGTGAGCTATTAATGCTCTACGGTACCAAGGCGCAAAAAGACCATTATCTGCCTCGACTTGCCAGCGGCGAAGATGTCCCTTGTTTTGCTCTAACTGGCGCGCGCTCGGGCTCAGATGCAGCGGGTATGGCCGACCGAGGCATAGTCTGTAAAGGGCAATGGGAAGGCAAAGAAGTCATTGGTTTGCGCCTGAGCTGGGATAAACGCTATATCACCTTGGCACCGGTGGCGACGTTGATCGGGGTGGCTTTTTATGTCAAAGATCCAGAGGGCTTACTCGGTGGCGACGAAGACATCGGCATTAGCTTAGCCTTGCTCAATAGCGATCATCCTGGGGTGAATAGTGGTTACCGCCATAATCCTAACTCAGCTTTTATGAATGGCCCAACTTGGGGTCGCGATGTATTTATTCCCATGGATTGGGTTATCGGTGGTCAAGATCGGCTAGGCGATGGTTGGCGAATGCTGATGAACGCATTGGCAGTTGGTCGGGCGATTTCATTGCCGGCGATGGGAACTGTAACCGCAAAAACCGTGGCCCGATACGCCGGTGCGTACTCGCGGATACGCCAACAGTTTAATTTGCCAATTGGTAAAATGGAAGGCGTGGCCGAGCCGCTATCGCGAGTGGCGCACCATGCGTTTGCAATGGAAGCGACGCGTTGTTTGACCAACGGGATATTGGCGCAGGGTGAGAAACCCTCGGTGCTCTCGGCGTTGTTTAAGTACACCGCCACCGAACGTATGCGTATGGCGATCAACGACGGTAGCGATATTCTCGGTGGTAAAGCGATTTGCGATGGGCCGCGCAATATTTTTGCAGCTCCTTACCAATCGACCCCAGTGGCAATTACGGTTGAAGGCGCAAATATCCTCACCCGCACCTTGATTGTTTTTGCCCAAGGCGCGTTGCGTAGTCATCCGTATTTGCTTGACGAAGTCAAAGCCATCGAAAACCCCGATAAGCAACAAGCGGTAAGCGAATTAGACGCAGCGCTTTGTGGTCATGTTGCAGCGGTTATTGGTAATTATGGCCGTAGTTTTGGCTCTGCGATCAGTGCAGGGCGTTTGCGTAAAGTTGGCGCAGTACCGGCGGAATTACACCGGCATTATCAAATGCTAGCCGTGTGGTCGGGGCATTTTTCCTTATGTGCGGATGCGATTTTATTGGTTCTCGGTGGGGACCTTAAACGCAAGCAAATGATCACAGGCCGAATGGCCGATGCGCTATCGAGTTTGTATGTAATTAGTGCGGCTTTGCATCATTATGAAAACGCACCAAAACTTGCGGGTCTTGATAAAATCCTCGAACTCACCATTAAAGAAGAGCTTTACACGGTTCAATCAAGCCTTGCAGGGATGTTGGCGAATCTGCCTGCCTTTGCGCGTATACCTTTGTCTGTTGCAGTGTTTCCATTAGGTCAACGGCTCCAACGCGGCAGCGACAAATTACGCTACACCGTGGCGCAGTTGATTCAACAGCCAGGGCCGTTACGTGAGTTTATCTGTCGCGGTGTCTTCATCGGCGATGATGACAGCAAGCCAATGGCAGCGATGGAAAAGGCCTTGAACACCGTTGTTAACAACGAGCCCTTATACAAACGCGTTCGCGATGCACGCAAATCCATCGAGGCCTACCACGGTGGCCCGAGCTGGATTACGCAGCTTCTCGATGCGGGCGAGATTAACAGTGAGGAAGCGGCAAGTCTTAACGAGTGTGAAGATTTAATCGACGAAATCATTGCGGTTGATCAATTTGAACCCAATAAATACAACAAATCGATTGCAGATACTAAAAACAGTTACATGGCACGGAAGAAAAAATCCAAATGAATATAGATACGCGGCATTGGTCACTACAAGTTGATCACGAAAAACTGGCTTGGCTTGAACTGGATTTCGCCGATGGCCGAAACAATATTCTCAGCACCGAGGTGATCCAAGAGCTTGCCACGGTCGTTGATGCGCTTGAACAAGCCATTACTGAGGATCAAATAAGCGGGTTGATTTGTCTATCCGGTAAAAGCAGTGGCTTTGCCTACGGCGCCAATGTTGCGGAGTTCGATCATCTTGGTGAGGTTAGCGAAGTACAGGGCTTGATCAATAATGTGCATGATCTATTTGATCGCCTTGAAGCACTAAAAGTCCCGACTGCGGTGGGGATTGATGGGTTCTGCCTTGGCGGTGGCTTGGAGCTTGCGCTGTGCTTTGATTACCGCGTAGGCGTTCGCAACCGCACGCGTGTTGGTTTTCCCGAGATTCGACTTGGCTTATTCCCAGGTTTTGCGGGCACCGCGCGCAGCGTGCGCGAGATGGGTGGTTTTAATGCGTTATCATTGATGCTTGCAGGTGCGCCGATCAAGGCCAATAAAGCGCGGGCTCAAAATCTCTTGCAAGCCACGGTCGATGACCCCGGTCAGCTGCGATGGGCGTGTCGAAAAGCCGTATTGGCGGCGAAGAAATCCAAAGCACCCGGCTGGGTGGCTGAGCTTTCAAATCTACCGGGTGTTCGCCATGGCTTAGCGGCGATGATGCGTAAAAAAGTGGCCGCTAAAGTCAATCCTGACCATTATCCAGCGCCTAACCGCTTAATCGATAATTGGGTTGAAGGCGGCGGAGATTTCGATGCACTTAAGGCGCTTGAAGTCGAGCATTTTCCGCGCTTAATGGTCGGAAGCTGCTCACGAAACTTACGTCGAGTGTTCTTCCTCTCTGAGGCCTTAAAGCGTCAAGCCAAAGGCAAGAGCACGGCCAAACATATTCATGTGATCGGTGCGGGTGTAATGGGTGGTGATATTGCCGCTTGGTGCGCAGCGAATGGGTTTTATGTCAGCCTTCAAGATCTCGATGCCGGGCAAATCGAAATCGCCCGCAAGCGTGCGAAGAAGATTCTCAAGCGCAAGTTAAAATCCGATATCTTAGCCAAAAACGCCTTGCTAGGTTTGGTCGCCGATGTCGATGGCAAGGGCATCGCCCGTGCGGATGTCATTATCGAAGCGGCGGTTGAGCGCTTGGATATTAAACAAAGCATTTTCGCCAAGGTCGAAGCCGAAGCCAAGCCCTCGGCAATTATCGCCACTAATACCTCCGCGATTCCGCTTGAAGATATCGCCAGCGCAATGCAAGATCCGAGTCGCTTGGTTGGGATTCATTTCTTCAACCCGGTGGCGAGCTTGCCACTGGTTGAGGTGGTCTATTCTACCCACAGCGGACAAGCCGCCATCGATGGCGCTTTGCAGTTGGTGAAATCATTGGGGAAATACCCGGTTTTGGTCAAATCAAGCCCAGGGTTTTTGGTTAACCGTTGCTTGACGTCGTATATGTTTAAAGCGCTCGATATGCATCATAACGGTGAATCCATGGCCAAGCTTGATCAAGCAGCGCTTGATTTTGGGATGCCAATGGGGCCGTTTGAATTAATGGACCAAGTCGGTCTGGATATCGCCGCCAGCGTTGGCCAGTCATTAGGTTATGCCGACGCTGAAGCCTCGGTGTTGTTGCGCAGTCGGATTGATGCCAAACAATTAGGCAAAAAATCAGGCCAAGGCTTCTATCTTTGGCAAAAAGGCAAAGCGCAACGTGAGTCGGTGGAGATCGCCTATAGCGAATTAAAAAACCTCGCCGCGCAGCTTATGCAGCCGTTAATTGACGAGGCAAAAGCCTGTGTGGAGCAAGAAGTGGTCGCCGATAGCGATCTGGCCGATGCCGGATTGATTTTTGGCACCGGTTTCGCCCCATTTAGAGGCGGTCCCATCCATTACGCTAACACGGAGCAATCAACATGAGTGCGGCGACAACCCCAGTAATCGTCGGAACCCGACGTACAGCATTCGCCCGTGCCTTTGGTGCGTACAGCGAAGTCAGTAATCTCGATATGATGGTACATGTGCTCGACGCATTGGCCACTGACTACAACCTCGCGCCGAATGCGATCGATATGGTGATCGCCGGTGCGGTCGCAAGCCACGCTCGCGATTGGAATATCGCCCGCGAGGCGGTGGTACGATCAAAGTTGGGTAATTCAGTTAGTGGGATCACTTCCACCATCGCTTGTGGAACCAGCTTGCAAAATGCCTTAGCCGTTGCAGCGAAAATTAGAACCGGTGAAATTGACGCCGGTATTGCTGCAGGGAGCGACACCATTTCAGATTCGCCGATTGCTGTGAGTAAGAAGCTAAATAGCCGATTGATTCGCGCCAGTCGTGCCCGTAGCACCGGGGAGCGTTTAAAGACCTTAAGCAAAGGTTTCTCGCTTGGCGAGTTGGCCCCAGCGGCGATGTCAGTGAACGAGCCAATGACCGGTTTGTCGATGGGACAACACACCGAACTGATGGCCAAGCAATGGGGCATTAGTCGCGAAGACCAAGACCAATGGGCGGTCAATAGCCATTTGCGCGCAGCGGCGGCATTTGAACGCGGGGAACACGATGCGCTGATCGCACCGATCGCCAATCTACACCGTGACGATAATCTCCGCCCCCATACCAGCGTCGATGAGATGGCGAAGTTAAGACCGGCATTTGATCGTAAAAACGGGACCCTAAGCGCGGGCAACAGCACGCCGTTATCCGATGGAGCGGCCGCGGTTCTGATCGCCTCGGAGGCTTGGGCCAAAGAGCACGATTTACCGATTCTGGCTTATATTCGTGGTGGCCAAGTCGCTGCCATGGATTATGTCGAAGGCGAGGGCTTGTTGATCGCTCCTGCATTAGCCATTGCCAATATGTTAAAGCGCAATACATTGAGCTTAAGTGATTTTGATTTATTTGAAATCCACGAAGCTTTTGCCGCGCAAGTGCTTAGTACTTTAGCGGCGCTTGAAGACGAGGACTTCTGCGTTAACAAGCTCGGCGCAAGCGCTGCAATCGGCACGATCGATCGAAGCTTGATCAATCCATGGGGCAGCTCCTTAGCTTATGGTCATCCTTTTGCCGCAACCGGTGCCCGTGTATTGGGCGTGGCCGCCGCACAGATCGCTCGTGGTGACGCAAACCGTGCGCTGTTGTCGGTGTGTACCGCAGGGGGCCAAGGTGTTGTCGCGGTATTAGAAGCAAAGGCCAAATAAGCGTGTTTTAACCGCTCGGCGTTAGCTAAAGCCTTGGTAGTGATTTCGCTGCTAAGGCTTTTTTTTGGGTCAATGAATTCTAAGTTTTGGTGTTGACCAAGCTGCTGGAAAATCGGTTTGCCACGGTGTTTAGTGGAGGCAGCGCCACGCTTTGAGGAGCGGTTGAAGGCGGTTGTAGCGTCGATGCGCTCAGAGTGTTTCGAGGGCCGGTGATCGTGAAACTGAAGACGCTGGCGCTTTACTGCCAGCGTCTAAACGAATTAGGCCGCTTGCTCTTGGCTGTCTTCATCGTCTTGCTCGTTATCGTATTGCTCTAAATTACCCACATAACCTAAGGGTAGAATTTCGGCTTCACTGGCGAGCTCTTGGCGCGAGATCACCGCGTAATTGAGCGATTCATTATCGAGAATAGTGTGAATGTGTTTACGCACATCGGGCGAGGCCAGAATTACCGGCCGGCCACCGCCCAGTGGGATTTCACGGGCCGATTTAGAGACTTCTTTGGCGAATTTCCGTGCAATGATTGGATCGATGGCAAGATAAGTGCCTGTGGAGGTTTGGCGCACCGAATTACGTACCAATTCTTCACAATCGGGTTGAACCAGAAACGCCAATATTTTGTTGCTGCCTTCGGAGAGCTTAAAGCATATTTGCCGCTTCACGGCGCGACGCACATGCTCGGCCAAAGCACCGGGCTCTTTTTCCTTTTGTCCCCAGTCGGCCAATGCTTCAAGTACCAGTCGAAGATGGCGCAACGGTACTTCTTCGCTCGCCAAACGACGCAAGACATCGTTCATCTTTAAGATCGGAACCACTTGCTGGGTCTCGGTCACCAAGTCCAAATGGCTGCGGCTAAGATCATCGAGCATGAGTTTGGTTTCTTGCAAGCCGATAAACGATTCGGCGTTGCGATACAGCGTTTTCTTAAGTACTAATAGCAGCTGAGCGGCGGTTTCATGATATTTGATTCCTAGGGCTTCCACCTCGCTTTGGTTTTCAAAGTCGACCCAACTCAACCATGCCTCGTTGTCGGAGGCGGCGCTGGATTCGATTCCCTTGGAATCTAGTTGTGAGGTGGTGGCTTCGACCAGTAGTTTCTCGTGGTCGATATGATCGATCACTAAGCGCGCTGGAACATCATCGATGGCGATGGCGATCGCGCCGCCGCTTAGGTTTTTGCTAAAGCGGATGCTGAAATTCGGGAACGGCACGCCGAGTTCACTCATATAGGTTTCACGAAGATCCCGCAGTCCGGCGTTAATTTCCTTGGGGCGAATAATCGAGGTTAAATCCTCAGCCAGAATCAGATTAATCGTGGTCGAGCTGCGCAATTGTGAAACCGAGCGTACTTCTTTGGTGTCGGCCCAGAACGACTCTTCTTTGATAATGCCGCTTTGTGGAATGTCGGACTTGCCGAAGAATCCAACCCAACCGGCCATCGCCGCTAAGCTAAGGAAAATAACAGTTGGGAAGCCCGGTACTAAGCCAAAACCGACCAATACTAATGAGGATATTTGCAGCGCTTTTTTATTGCCAAATAATTGATGGGTGATATCGGAGCCAAGATCGCCGGAATCACTGGCCGCTACCCGGGTGACGATGGCACCTGAAGCGATGGATAAGAACAGCGCGGGTACCTGAGACACCAAGCCATCACCGATGGTTAATACCGAGTACAACGACATGGCGTCGTCAAAGTTCATTCCACGCTGAGAGACGCCAATGGCGATTCCACCAATCAGATTCACCGCGATGATAATTAGTCCGGCGATTGCATCGCCTTTGACGAATTTCATTGCGCCGTCCATGGCACCGTAGAGCTGGCTCTCCTGTTCTAAGTAGGTGCGTCGTGCTTTGGCTTCATCAAGATCAATCGATCCTGCGCGCAAATCACCATCAATACTCATCTGCTTGCCGGGTAAGGCATCTAGCGTAAATCGAGCACCGACTTCGGCGACGCGCTCTGAACCCTTGGTGATGACCACGAACTGGACGATGGTGATGATCAAAAACACCACTAAACCGACGACTAAATTACCTTGAATCACTACATTGCCGAAAGTCTCGACGATCGCCCCCGCGTCGGCGTCGAGCAGAATCAACCGGGTCGTAGTAATCGATAACGACAAGCGAAACAAGGTGGCAACCAATAACACGGAGGGTAGGGTTGTAAACTCAACGGCGTTGCGCAGATAGATCGCCAACATCAACAAAATTACCGACAAGCTCATATTGATCGCAATCAAGGTATCGACCACGGCGGTGGGCAAGGGCAAGATCATCATAAAGATAATCATGACCAGCAATACCGCGAGTACTAAATCACGGCGTTGTGCGAGTTTGACCCACCATGGGGCGTCGGCGTTTTCCATCATTAATCCTGTCATGCTGTGGTTTTCACAGATAACGGAACTTAGCGGCAGCAAGACAAAGAGATTAAGTGTTTGGACCTTGCCAAGGCATTGGCTGCGAACCGATTCGCAAACTGCGTCGCCCAAGCGACGATTCGCTTGGAGCAATGGCAATCCAAAGCGCATCCATGGCGATGGCAAAGCGTTGGCTTAAGGGTAGGCGTTTTGCCGCTAATAGCAGTTTATAAAGACTTTGGCGCCAAAGATTGGCCGCGCCTTAAATCGTTTAAACAGCAAATCGCAAAAATCGGCCCAATCGCCAACGAGCCCATCAGCAACGGCCAGCCGATCGACGCCGCAACCCAAGGTGCGGCCTGAACGCTAATAATGGTTAAGGCAAAGCCTAATGCGGTCTGCAGTGCCATCAAGGTACCAGCCTGTTCTGCGGGCACGTAGTCGGCCACCATCGCTGAAAATTGTGCAGAATCAGCGATGACGCTCATTCCCCAAATCACGCTGATTGCGCTGATCAACCAAAGCGGGGCATTAAAACTCAGCGCAAAAATCAGCGCACAGCTTCCACTGATCAATAAACACAGCATGGCTAATTCCGCTTTGCCGATTCGATCCGCTAACCAACCGGCGACAATGCAGCTTAATGCTCCGGCGCCAATCGAAACAAAAGCGATCAGTTTGGCGTAGTGTAAAGCTGCCTCTGTAGGCATGCTTTGGGCAAAAGCCACATGCAAAGCAAGCCCAAGCCAAGCCCAAAAAATATACAGCTCCCACATATGTCCGAGATACCCGCCAAAGGCGCGGCGAATACGTAGATCGGTCCAGGCGATTTTAAGCACGGATGGATTAAAGCGGGCCGCGGTCGCGTGGTGTGGGCCGGTCGCGGTAAAACCGATCAAAGCTGCGGCCAATAGCGCCGCTGCGGAGGCGCACAGGACGGTTAAACGCCAATCAGCGCCGCCAAGCAGTGAAAGCAAATGCGGGGCGGCTGAGCCCAGAGTGAGGCCGCCGACCAACAATCCGGCTAATAATCCACGGTCGCGCTGGCCCCAACCCATCGCTATCTTCATGCCTACCGGATAGACCCCCGCCATGCACGCACCGGTTAAGCCACGCATGACAATGGCTCCGGGGCTACCGATGGAGAAAAATAATAAGCCCAGATTAAACCCCGCAGCCATCAAGGCGCTAAGGGCAAATACCGCGCGGGGATCATAGCGATCGGCAACGCCGCTGATGGCGACGAATAACGCGCCGACCACAAATCCCGCTTGCACCGCCGAGCTAAGTAACGCATTAACTGTTGTTGATAGCGGTTTTTCTGCGTTCATGTCAGCGGCGATTGCCGCAGAGACAAACCATAAACTCATGACTGCCACCTCGGCGATCACCAGCAAAAACAAAACACGGTGCTTATCGGTATTGAAACGCTTGATCATTGGCGTAGTGTATCAGCGCGATTCAATCTAATACTGAGAATCCGTGGCGCTTGGCTAAGATCGGAGTGTTCGCAGCGGTGCTTAGTTTTTGAACGCGCTGCTAAGGGTAGTTACTGCCAGGGTTACTAGCGGCGATCGAATTTGGTCTTTAGCGTAATCGCCGACTCGGTTGAACGAACCCCCTCCAGTCCCGCGATTTGATCCAGCACATCATCTAAGCGGCCGGTTGAGCTGGTGCGCACCATGGCCAATAGATCAACCCGTCCGCTCACCGAGTAAAGTACTGCAATTTCCTGCAGTTTTTCTAACTGACTGACCAAGGACTCAGTACATTTTGGTTCCACTGAAATCATAATATAAGCTTGGATTTGGCTTTGATAGAACTGCTGGCTGAGCTTTAAACGGTAGCCTTCAATGACCCCACCTGATTCCAGCGCTTCCAGCCGCTGCTGCGCCGTGCTACGCGATACACCCAAGTCCCGCGCTAGCTCCGTCACACTGCAGCGCGCGTTTTGTTGGAGCAAGTTCAGAAGTTGATGATCTTTTTCGCTTAGATGTTTCATATCTATCAATTTAGCAGCTTTGTACGTTAAAACGTAAGAAATAATCTACAAATACATCGGTATTGGCGCTTATATGCGTGATTCGAATGCGGTGATAATAAATAGAACGGTGTTGCGCCGAAATCAGCTAGAGAACTATCGCTATGAATAATGCTTTTTCAACGCTTGATTACACCACGCTTGAGCCGAACGCTCCGCCAAGTCATGCAGCGTGTTGTTTTAAAAATACGGCTGATTTACTCGCCAAACACGTGTGTGATACGCCGTATTATTTGTTTAGCGCTAAGCGCTTAAAACAACAAGCAGATCTATTTCTTCAGCACTTTCCAGGTGAGGTCAGTTATGCGGTTAAGGCCAGTCCTCATCCTGAGGTCATTGATACGTTATTTGATGCGGGAATTTGCTCCTTTGATGTCGCTTCACTCAAAGAAGTTAAACAAATTTATAACCAGCACCCCAGTGCAACATTGCAATTTGACAACCCGATTAAGTCAATTTCGGCGATTCGTCAAAGCTATCAACTATATGGTGTACGCTCGTTTGCGGTGGACGATCAGCGCGGTATTGAGCATATCTTGCGCAGCTGTGAGCCCTCGCCGCAAAACTTGGAAATTACGGTGCGCTTTAGCTTGCCACATAATGGCTCCGCCTATGATTTTGGTACCAAGTTTGGGGCGACGCCGACTGAGGCGGTTGCGCTGCTGCAGCGTATAAACAAAGCCAATCAGCGCGCCTCCTTAACCTTTCACCCGGGGACGCAATGCACCGATCCAGCGGCGTATCAGCGCTATATCGATGCGGCGCAATATATTGCGAAGCAAGCAGGTTGTCCGATTTACCGGCTCAACGTCGGCGGTGGATTTCCCGCGGCGTATCCGAATTTCCAAATCAGTAACTTAATCGCCTACTTTGACGCCATTCAAACTGCTTTTTTGACGACCTCGATGGCCAAATTCGGCACGACATTGATATGTGAACCCGGTCGAGCGATGGTCACCGATTGCATCTCCTTGCTGACCCGGGTGATTCACAAACGCGAAGATCAAACCCTATTTATCAACGACGGCGTCTACGGAAGTTTCGCCGAACAATTGGTGTTTGAGCTTGAATTGCCGACGCGCTGTTGGCGGCAAAACAAGCCCTTAATAGGCGAGACACAAAAGACCAAGGTATTTGGTCCAACCTGCGACTCGCTGGACCAAATTACCAAAACCGTGGATTTGCCTCGCGATCTTCAAATCGACGATTATATCGAGTTTGGCATGATGGGCGCGTACAGCTTCGCCACAGCCTCTGGCTTTAATGGCTTTGATCTACCGAAGATGTTATGCGTTAATGAGGGTTTTAATCTCTAATAGCCAGTTCATCAGCCATGCGCCGCTGCGCCCGTCTCGCGCCTGACGCAGAACTAAAATCCGGCGGATAGTATCACCACAGATGGCACTTTCTCGCTGCGATTCGAGTCCTTGCCCACGCTCTTAGTTGTGTTTTAACTCTTAAATCAGCGATGATGCGCTATATCAAGAAACAGCGGGTCGAATGCTTGCGTTGGCGCTAAAAAAGCGGGTTTTTTAGGTCTGGAATTGGCAATGCTGCAATTTGCAAGGATCATGGCGCTTTGAGGGGGTTGATACTTGGGGGAATGATGTTCCCTCAGAGCTCACATCCTTTGCCTTAGCGGTACAGAAAAAGCCTGAACAAACCGTTATTTCTTGGATTATCTAACGATCAAAGGAGATTTGAAACGCCGGCGGACAAGCTTCGATGCAAGATCCAAGAATGAACGTCGACGCCAGATCTTCGTTTTCCGTTGCGATGCGGCTTCAACGCCTCTTTATGCCGCTAGTGATGACTTGGCGGCAGTCCATTTGCGATCGTTTTGGCGGTTTAATTATTGGGTAAAATACGATCCGACCAATATTTTCGATCCAGCGTTTCGCCAATGCATTCAGCGATAGGGTTGTTATGGGAGGCGATAGTTGCTTGGATGCATTTTTCTGAAGTGCTGCCACTGCCGCCGTTGCTTGGGTTGTTTTGGTTGGTGTCCTTAATAATACTAAGTTCGGTGCCAATTGGCATACCGCCGTCGATGTTTTCCTGGTAGGCGTCGCCATTGCTCAATGCGCCGCTGGCATCAGCAGTGTTGAGGAAGTATTCGCGGTTATCGCCAATTGACGTGCCGCAGCGGTTGCCTGCGTTGTCGTTAACCGGTGGAATATAGGTCGAGACGGCGACCTTATTATTGATTACTAACGGGCTGGTTAGACCTTTCTCACCGGGACTGAATTTATAAATCCAGCCTTTTTGTTTTTTGACTTCATTGCTGATGTCGTCGTTTTTGATATCGTATAGCGCGCTTGGCCGTAGCGGCGAATAGCTTGTCGGCCCATTAAATACATCGCTTTGGCGGATATGAAACAAAGCATCGTTGGTTTCAAGGCTCAGTGTGTCACCTTTGTGACCGCTAACCGCAAGAAGGCTGAGCTCCAGCCCTTTATCGTTCTGTCTGGATGCGACCGCTATTTTTTCGAAAAAGCTGCGTTGTTTGCGTTCGGCTGAGGCTCTAGGTCCGTCTAAAATCAAGCCGCCTTGGGCGATGATCTCGGCCTGTGAGCCGGCGGTGACGCTGTTGTTTTTGTCGGCGTCAACCCCGTTGTCGTCAAAATCAATGCGGAAAATTTGGCCTGCGGTATCGCCGACAAACAAAATATCCATGGTTCCATCGCCATCGACATCCACCGGCGACGGATCTGCGGGGATTGGGTAGTTCATGTCTTCGAGCACAAGGTTGGGGTTGAGGCCGCTTTCCAGCTGTTTGCCTGCCCACCAAAACGGCAACCCGGTTTGTGCGTCGAGCAATATGATCTGATTACCTCGTGGGACCGGCTTGAATGCAGCGTCCATAATTGGCGAGTAGCCTCCGCTAATCAATACCAAGCGACGTGTCTGACCGCCAAATTTCAGCTTGACCAATTGCGGCTTTGACCAGCTTTGTCCGAGTGAAGCGTCAAATGCGCGGCCAATTTTGGTATCGAGATCTGGAAACTCCCAAACGCTGCTTAGCTGGTTATCGAATATACGACTAATATCGAAAGCAGTGACCTTGTTGCTGCCTCGGCCTTCGCCGGCAACCACGCGCAGATATTCGCCTTTATCTACAATTCCATTGTTGTTATCGTCTTCGTGAAGCTTGGCAAATTGACCGTCCCAGCCATAGGCGAAATCGGCGGCTTGGGTACGGTTGTAGTGACGGTATGCGTTTTCAAAATGCCGGCTTGGTAAATAGGCGGCGAGCTCGTTGCCTGCTCCATTGAAAAAATGCGCCATTCCGCTTGACGCCCCTATTGCGGTGAGTTGATTTGTGCTGTCGCCATCGGCAGCGGATTGCTCGGCGCTTAGTCCGGCAAATTCGTCGCTAACACGAATGATTAGCGGTTCGCTGTGGATGAAGGCACCGAGATAGTGGTTTGAGTCGTCGGTTCGACCATCGTTATCATCGTCGTTGACGTCGACGCCAAGGACCCAATTTAAGACGGTTTCTGGATCATCATTTCCCGCATTTTCACTGATGATTTTTGCCATTAAACCGATGGTGCCTGGGTCGGATGCGCGCAATGGCCCCCAGTTGTTTACATCGGTGTAGATCTTACGTCGACTGGCGATGTACTTATCGGTTAATCGAGCTGCTACACCGCCTTCAAGCACATCGGCGCCGTCGGCGACAAAAACCCCGTTGATCATATTGTCGCTGCCGTCATCGTTTTTGGCGCTCCATAGATTGACGCTCAACGGATTGATAGCATTGCCCTCGACCAATGCGGGTTTGCCATAGCGGTCGGCGACGACTTTTTTGCCGTTGACCTCTTGGCGACGATATTTCTTAAGATTGCCACGCCACGCCATCCTGCTGGAGGGCTCAAAAACCGGGTAAATATAGTTGACGCCAGTTAGATATTGACTTGAGGAGGTCGAAGCGCTGCCCGGGGTGGCGAGCGAGTAATTTGTGGTTTCAAAGCTGTTGAATATATCGAAAAGTGCTGCATCGAGCTCATGGCGGTTCTGCGCAGGGTACATTTTACCGCCGCCAGCCTCCGCGACGCGGCTGAGTATGGAGCTTCTGTCGTCTGCCGCGCGCACTGTGCTTTGGCTGGCGGTGGCGGATGGCCTAATTCCGTAATCAATCGCATATGATTTTATCGGTTTGCTGGTGATCGTGTCGCCATTGACATTGATGAGTGTCTGCGGCTTATTCGCCAAGGCTGCGTAATCATTGGTGCAGCTGGAGTCGTCGGTAGCACAATTGGGCGATAAGCCTGGGATGGTCGTTGGCTGATTGATGTATTGATCGTCGTTTGAGGGAAAGCCGTCGGTTAACAAAATCATCGCGTTGTTTTGACATTCTGCGACGATCGGTGTTTTAAACTGAAACAAGGCGTTGCTAGGGCTACCGACTTCTGTGGGGTCTGCTAAGAGCTCGACGGTTGGTAAGTAGCTCTTTTTGCCGCTAAGATAGCGCAACGCGATGGCCATGGAGTCACCAATATAGGTCGCCCCGGCGCTTTTTATTGGCGTCTCGGCAGTGAGTAAACCCACGCGAAATGTCGAATGATTATGCCACTGGGTGGGGATGATTCGTACGCCAGAGATATCCTCAGGAAGCGGTATCAAGTTGCTGACTCGGGTGTTGTTATCAGTGTTAGCGTTGAAAACGCGACCACCATCATAGGACTGTGTTTGGCTAGCCGGAACCGCGCCGTCCCAGCCGCGTGTTTCGATCCGGTATTTTTTTACCCATTGTTCTGCCGGCCATATTGGCCCTCTGCCCTGGGTAATGATCCCTAGCACTTTTTGATGTCTAGCGACCGGGATCTCCACCCATCCTGCGGTCGAAGTGTCGATCGCTGCATATCCGAGATCCGAATCAAGCGCTGAGAGCTTGTGTCGTTTATCGGTGGCCCAATACCGATCTTGTGTGCGCATCGAGATAGGGGGGTTGAATTCAAAGGGCTCCGCGTTCAAATCGATCGCACTCAGCATGCTTTGACGATCCGTGGCTATGTTGCGTAAAGGAACCCTGATCTGTGCATTACCGGTCTTGTATGTGGGTGTAGCAGTGGCGGGGTTGTAGGTGATTAAGCCAAAGTTTGGCCGCGAAACTGTGTTGATAATATCGGCCAAAACCTGCGTCGCGCTTTTGAACCTTGAGTTGCTAAGCCAGCCGCTAGAGGTCTGGACACCAATATCTGTGTTTTTGGGTGGATTGTGTCGATAATTTAAGTAATTCGCAGTGAATAAGGACATTGACGGATAGATTTTCCAGTTCACTGCGGAGCTGCTCGTAGCGGTCCATAGACTGGGTCGCCCTTTGTCGTCTAAGGCTTTACGATTGGCAAAGCTTTTTGCACTGTTGGCCTCATAGCCATGGATTCCCGCATCGGCGGCGCATTCTAGTAGAAAGGTTTCGGGGCTTGTATCATCTTCGATGATGGCTTTGGGTATTGTCCAGCGGTCACTATACGCTGATCGCACAGCCATACGGTCAGCATAAATACCGGTTGTCGCCAATGGGCGCTTCGAAGCATCGCATCGGTTTTCAGCATCTTTGTCGAGTTTAAAATTTGTTTTTGGCGATTTGGGCACAAAGCCATCCGCGCCGTAGTAAACGAAATCGCTATCGAAAGGGCCGTTGTAGGTGGTCGATGCGTTGTAGTCCAAGCTTGCGTTTAAATCTGCAGCGTTCATGGATGCGCTGTTATCGAGCAAAAACAGCACATTAGGTGCTGTTTTGGCGATTCGGTGCTGGTAAATATCTAGATCCGAGGCCACCGCCGCGGTGCTAGAGAATATGCTCGAAATGAATAAATTCAATACTAATTTAGATCTGAAGCTTCGATTTTCTTGCTTTACTAAGCGTATCGAGTGATCTAAATAATCAAATCCTTTTCTATATTGCTTTTGCATTTCTTTTCATATCGTCTTTGGCTAGAATGAATTTACATACAAAAATAACGCCAATTACCGTTTAATAATAATATTTATATTAAGTTATAGGCTGTAGGGCGCTTCGAATAACGCTTGAGACGATTTTGCGGAGATTGTGCGTGTTCGCAGCGAGGAGGAATTCCAAGCATAATGGTCATTGCCTATTCGAGATTGCGACCGGCCGGCGCTGCGGAGCGCTGTGGGCGCTCAAAGTCCCGCCCTTCGGGGCTTTGTGGAATCCGCCATGCTTGCGTTGACGCGTTAGCGAAGGTATAAACATTGGCTTCGCTGGTCGCCTTGCTGTGACAAATCCCACTTTGCCAAAATTGTATTGGAAGTTATTCGAGCTGCCCTGTAATATTGCTGCTAAGTTAGTTAACAACCCGTTCAAAAACCATGTGCCGCTGTGCACGCCTCGAACCTGGCAGTTTTAGTTTTTTTTCGTTAAATAGGGGGTACCCGCGCTTCTAGAACGTTAGCAAGGGCGAGTCTTGCGCTGTTTTGCTGTTTTGCTGATAGCGCGAGGCGGTGTTATGGTTTTTGATTATTTGGAAAAAATAAAAATGGCTCAATCTTTGACTTTGCGCGTGCTCGATAACGCATTTGCGCTGTATCGCTTGCCAGCGGATACAGCTATTCCCTCGGCGCTATTGGCCCAACCGTTTTATTCGATTACCCGTACCGCTGATGAGCTCTCGATCATGGCTGCAGCGCAGGTGATTATACCTACTGTTGATGCAAAGGTTGAAGCGGGCTGGCGAGCAATAATGGTCCAAGGCCCTTTGGATTTCGCTTTAGTTGGCGTTTTAGCCCGGCTAACTGCAGTATTCGCTGCCGTGGAGATTTCAGTCTTCGCGATATCAACCTTCGATACCGACTATATTTTTGTCAAAGATCAAACGCTGGCGGATGCTTGTTTGGCGCTTAAAAAAGCAGATTATCAATTCGTTGAATAAGAGCGTGGCCCAGAACTGAAAATCGACAGCTATTGTCCCTACAGGCGCAAATTGCTGGCCAAATTTCGAGGCTTCGCAGCGGTGGTTGGTTTTTGAACAGGCTGTTAGGCCCACTAAACGCAGCAAATTGGCGGGTATTTTTACCGCAGATAGCTTTTTCTCGCTACGGCTCTAGTCCTCGTCCGGCTTCCTTGGGCTTTGCGCTGCTGTTTTCTTTGGGCGATTTATTGATAAAGCCCGAAATTGACTTGCGAAGTTTGGTTGACTGCGGTTGCTATAAAATAACGCAGCGACATGATTGCGATTTAATCGCAATAGCGCTGATTTACTGCAGCTTTAAAAGGGGGGAATGGTGGCTAAGGCGAGATTCGAACTTGCGACCCCAGCATTATGAGTGCTGTGCTCTAACCAACTGAGCTACTTAGCCAAAGAAGCGATACTAAGGCAATCAAGCTCATTTTTCAAGTCTCGAAGCGGTATTTTGCGGATTAATTTTTCCAGCCCTTAGCAGCCCCGTGATGTATTACCTCAGCAGGGCTGTAAAAACGATAGTTCAGCTGCAAGTTTTACGATTAATGCCATTTGCGCTCGGTTTTTGAGCGGGCGGCTATGCCTTCAGCCGATGGCCGCCAGAGACAAGGCCAAGTGGCGAGCGCCGAACAAGCGCGGAGCTGACGGCTTTTCCTGTAGCGAGCAATCACCTCCAGGAGGCTGGGCTAGGACTAGAGCCGTAGCGAGAGCGTGTGATTTTGAGTCCGGATTCTTATCAATTTGCGACGCATAGTGGTTCTTATGGGTGA
>JARUHE010311384.1:0-32285 GCA_031471125.1 Archaeomysis grebnitzkii | reverse complement strand
GTGTATATACATATATATATATACTGTATATATATATATACATATATATATAGGTGGTATTGTATATCAATGGACAAGATAAATTTAGAGCAGGGGTTCCCAAAGTGCTCAATACGGTGCCCCAGGGCCAGAGCGTAAATCTAACCCTATTTTCGTGATCATGTGTACCTCTAATTTTAGAAGAAACATTCATATATCTTTAACCAGGTGCGTCCAATTTGGAAAAACTTCCCGATTTACTCCGTGCTCAGGGCTCCGCAAACAGTTTCTTATTCATTAAATTTTAATAAATACAAATATTAAAAGAGCTAATTAAAATTTTAAATCGGCAAATAATTCTGTGGAAATAATGCATTATTGATAGAAAAAATGCATGATTACCTTGGAGATTTATGTGAATATCTTCTTCCCAACCAGCTGTTTTGCTGGATAATGTACAACTTCTATCTCTCAGCAATTAGCCGAATTAGTTGGGTAGTATATTGTTTCGAACACTGAATCCATCTTTTGATTATTCCGACACACAATAATTGTCTTTGAAAAAAAGAACAGCTGATTGATATTTCAGAAAATTTGAAATTGAAAAGTAGTTTAAGGAAACTGAACTAACAAAGTTTTGGATTATATTGAGCGAAAAATTCCATATACTTCGGTTCAAAATTTAAAAGCAACGAAAACTAAACACATTACTCAGATGGTTTTGACTTATAAAAGTTAATAACGATTGTAAAATTAATAAAATTGTAGCAGTTATTTTCTTAATTTACCAAAACATTAATTATAAATCAACTGTATTGAACTCATAATTATAAATGTGAAGCTTACAAACATGAACTCACCATAAACACATAAAAGGGAATTGTTTTGACGAACTAACTATAAATAGGAAGTTGCGTTGTTAGGCTAAAACGAAGTGGTTTTCACGAAGCACACTGTCGTGTCGTCTCATAGACCAACTAATCTGAAAGATTTCGCGCCTTATTTCTTCGTTCTTACTAGCATTGCATTATCAGATTGAATGGAATAAAATGAAATGTTTTATGAAAAGTATTTTATTTTATATACAAGTAAGTTTTACATTATTTTTAGTGTGTTATTTCCATAGAATGATATGGATGTTTAGCATGTTTATTACTTCGTGCAAGTTATAGTAAAACATTCTAACTTTTTTTAATCCTCTACAATACTGGACTGATCTAGGCGTTTTCCATTATGTTTTAAGCTGCACAAAAATTTATGCAACATTAAAATTATACATTTTCAGTCTTGAACAAGCTATGTTTTTAATAAATATCAATACACAATGAGAGCTCATATTGGGCTCTTTTGGAGCAATTTTTTCTACATATGTTAATTGACCTACATTGTTTTATAACATTTTTTTGTGATAAATATATGTCTCAATTACTTTCATCTAACAACTTAATGATATAAACTATTTTAGGTTTTGCAACTAATACCGGACTGCATGGCACATTGCGATAATAATTCATTGGTAAATATAAATCTTAAAGTATGTTACCTAACTAAACTCTTGAAATTTGTTACTTAGAAAAATTTAAAATTTTTGTCTAATTTAAAATTTGAAATGTGGCGCCTTATAAAAACCGTGAAATTTGTTACATTACTATAATCTTTAAGTTTGTTAAACAACTAAAATGTTTAAATTTGTTATCTAGCTAAAATCTGGAAATTTGTTATATAACTAAGATGTTGAAATTTGACACATAACTAAAATGTTGTGAAAAGCATCATAAAAAGTGAAGAATTGCAACAAAATGTTAAAACAAGTTAGTTTGGATCATTTGATTATACATTAAACAAAGTAACATAAACATACATGATCTTTCATACAAAGCTTGATGGACAAAAATAAATTCTTTCATGAAAATTCATTTTGAATATCTTAAATACATTTTTTTTAATTATTGGTAATGTTGAAGAAAAATTCTTGCTTGTACGCGTACATCACAACTGATGCAGATTACATTCGCCAACAATTTTGATATTTTTTTGCTGATTTGAGTTTGAAACCTGTTCTTAGTTAATTTGGGGTCACTGAGTTCTAAAATGTCAATAATTTTCTTTCAGCACATATATATTTTTTTAAATTACCTTGGGTTATCAGGATAAATGATAAAATGATAGGCCCCTTACAGTGTATGTAAGCCATGTGTTGAACACTCTATGTGTTGGACAAAAATGGATGCCATATTTGAACTCAGCACCCCAAGGTTACCCAAAATCAACCACTAAACTAAAGTCAGCAAAAATAGTGTTGCCCAGTGTTATTTAATGTTTTGTCCATTTATGAACTGAAGAACAGAGAAGGAAAAATGATGAAAAAAGTAAACTTTAACAAAATCGACGATCGTCATTTAACTAAATTTTGAAAAGTGTAACATTATTTTTATGTTAGCAGAAGATGATTCATAAAGGCACACCTTTTCAAGCTCTTGAGAATGTTGTTGATTGAAAACATTGAAGTGGTAGACAACACAGTGCTTTGAAACCCATTTCTTTCACAGGTATCCATAGCGCCCCTTTATAGATATCCCCAGATTTGGCCCAAGAGATCATTCCCATATACTTACGGCGAAGGTAATTTTGTTTAAATTATATATATTTTGATACAATTATTGAAGCTTTAACTTTTTCTTTTATTTGCGTTTCATTTAAGTTTGTTGTTAAGAGTTCTTATTAAGCTGTCACTGAAAGTCTACTTTATACAAACAACTTTGTATGCTTAAATTTCAAATTTATTCGTTTTCTTTTGTTTTTCGTTTTACAGAATTAGTTAAATATTCTTTATATAAAATTACCACTCATAAACAATATTAGTTATTTTTTCTGCATGGACAAGAAATATTAGATCAAAAACGATCCCAACCATTAAAAATGTAAAGCTATTACTCATCCTCTGAGGTGCAATTTTGCATCCCAACTGGAAATTTAAGATGGATTACCTTAAAGGTTTTTAGGCTATGACAAACAGCCTCTCTATATAATCTACTGTTGATTGTTGGGGCGGAGGCTTCGGAGGCGGATTTTTCCACAAACATTGGTTTTAGTTTTTAAATCTTGGTTAGCTAACACTCAAAAGAATTATGATTTTTTTTCTATTTCAATCTTGGTTAACTACAACAGTAGAATTATGAGAAAAAAACTTTTATTTTTCAGATATTTTTATTTAATAGGAATGGCTCTCTATATAATTCTGAACAACATTTTCCAGAATTTTTTTTTGTAAAATGAATATTTATTGTAATAATAGGTTTTAAATCTTGGTTAACCACAACTATGAATTATGAAAAAAACACATTTTTATAATTATTATTTTACAGATATTTTTATTGAACAGGAATGACTTTATATATAATTCTTAACAATGTTGTCCTAAATATTTTTTTTGTAAAATTAATATTTATTGAAATAATAGGTTTTTAAATCTTGGTTAACCACAACTTAGTAGAATTATGAAAAAAACATTTTTTAATTATTGTTTTACAGATATTTTTGTTTAACAGGAATGGCTTTATTTATAATTCTGAACAATGTTGTCCAGAATATTTTTTTATAAAATGAATAATAGGTTTTTAAATCTTGGTTAGCTACCACTTAGTAGAATTATGGAAAAATATTTTTTTTGTATTGTATGTTTATATATAGTAATTTTGTTGTATTCATTACTTTTACTCAGTCACAGCCTTAATTTGTTTACAAATTTCCTTGTACTTGTTTTTCTTTTTAATTTACAATTTTTTCTTGAATAATAACTTTGCTTAAAAATAAACAAGTTTTTTATAGATTTCTTCCCCTAAAAATGATGGTTTCTAATAAACTTGAAATATATTTTGCTCTTTTTAAGAGTTAAAGACAAGCATTGAAGTTTTTTTTATTTCACAGTTTTTGTTGAGCGAGTGAAACGAAGTTAAGACATAGGTGTTACTTTTCCGTTGTCGTCGTCTTCGTTGTTCTCATCTGCATTGTGTCATCTGGTTATTCAACAAAAGGTTCAAGTTTTTCTTTTCTTAATAACTTGTTTGTTTTTTAATATTTTTGCATCAAATTTCCAGAACTGAAGAATCAATATGTTTACAATATACTGCAATAGAATTATTTTTACATAAGTTCTGTTTTTTAGTTATTTAAGTTTAAAATGAGGAAAAATAACTTGTAAAATATTTCACATTCAACAAAAGGTTCAAGTTTTTATTTTCTTTATTTTTTCTTTTCAATTTTCAGAATTTAACAATAAATATGCATGTATAAATACAATATAATAGAATTGAATTTTTTTTTTGTAATTGCTGTTTATATTTGTAAAATTTTTAAAATGGTATTGTATATTATAAAAATTAATAATCGCTCGACATTTAAGCCGCATGGGGGTTTAGGCATAACTAGTTTTATAAGTTCAATTGTTCTATCATTTAGGTTTTTGTCTTACTGAAACCATTTCTTAACTCTGATTGATGGATGCCTTATTATATCCAAATTTGTATACTACTGTATATGGTCTTCTTACTGAATTATGCTACCTGTATATGAAGAGAATTTATCGATTGGAGGAAATGTGGGTTAGGTATTAGGTAGTCAGAGACAAGGAAGGGTGGCGAACCATGGTGGCCTAAGTCCGAAAGGATATGGCATGTCGGTAAGGTAAGGTAAGTCATTAGAAATATAAATTTCTGTTTCACTAAAAAATAATACAGGTAATTTTAAAATATATTTATATCACAAACTTTTTTGTAGACTGATAAATACTCTTTGGTTCCTTGCCCATTGTATTTAATTTGGGTCTGAATTCAATTATTATTTCTTTGTTAAACTTAATTACTCCATCACTATTTGTTTTAAAACTTTGATTAATGAAAAAGATTAGTTTTCATGGACTTGTTAAACTTGTTGGGAATATGATTCTGTACTAGTTGTTTTAAATATTACATTTTTTCAGATTAACATTGTGAATCATTGAAAAAACATTAGAAAAACTTAATATTATAAGTTCAATTTTAAAGCTATAATGAAATCTTCAAAACTGAAAATTCCTTCAAAAAGTAAAAAAAATAATTCTTTAGAGAATGAATCTGCTGTTAAAAAAAAGAGAACTCAAAATATGGATGATGATACCGATGGTTTTTCGATGATTGAGAAAAAAATATTCGAAGGTACAAATTTATCAACACCAAAAAGTAGTGAAAAAGTCTCAAAAATTGGAAAACTAAACAAGGCACAAACTGAAAGGCAATCTAAGAGTAGTGAAAGGGTGTCAAAAAATGGAAAAATAGGCAAGGCACAAACTAAAAGACAAGCTAAGAATGATGAAAAGACTCCATCAGATGAAAAGAAATCAAAATACTTTGCTGTTCAAGATTCATCCAAGAGAAATGTTGCTAAACTTGAATGTAAAACACCAATAAGTTCAAAATCTAAAATAAACAAACTCAAAGAAGAAGTTTCAAAAACAAGATTACAAGTAGAAGAGATTGGGAGTGATAACGTGGAGAATAAAAAAACAAAACCTCAAAAAGATAACCAAAGAAATAAACTTGAAAACTCTGAACAAAAATTTGTTAAAAATGCTAAAAATATTGAAAGTAAGAGAAAGAAAACAAATAAACTGGAGGGAAAAACAAATATAAAATTAACAAAAAGTGAAAAAAGTTCCGAATGTAGAAAAATTGTTGGTCAACATAACTCGTCAAAAAAGAAGCCGCAAAGTTCTTCTAAAAGAAAGCCAACCACTGAGCCAGACTCTGATTCAAGTGATTTTGAAGAGGTAGATGAACTCACTCAGTTGCTGAACAATAAAGAAGATGCCGATTCAAAAATCATAAAGATCGAGTTGAAAGCCGAGAACACATTGTGGGGAATGAAAAAAAAGAAAAAAAAGACTGAACAAGAATTGGTAAGATTTTTTTTTATAATGTAAATTATATTTTGAGACTAATTTATAAGTTTATGAATAACAAGGATTACAGTTTACCTGAAAAGTTACATTAAGTATCGGTATATGCAATTTTAGGTATATAATTAGAAAAGTAAATTAAAAAAAATAGTTATGAGGATTTTCAACTGAACCAAATTAATGAAACTAGTATTAAAAGTTGCTACTTGAACTAGATAGTGATCTAGGTGGCAATCAGTGATAGATTTTCAGGCATTCATTTATGTGTTGCTGAGAGTCAATGCTGGCAGGCAAGTTAAGCATGGTGTGAGAGATTTAAATGTAAGTGTCCAAAGCACTTGCTATTGTTTTCCCTGATTATGCTACAGTTTTTGTCGAGCGTGTGTAGCAAAGCTCTACATAGGCATTGCTATTCCGATGTCGTCGTCGGCGTTAGACAATGACTTGAATGCTTATATATCATCTATACGATTATTATTTATTTTCATATAGGCTTGGTTATTGGTTTTAATATATTAATAGGTATTTTTATTTGATTTTATCACTTTTTATCTACATTTTTTCATATTTTTTTTATTTATGCATCAATGGATTGGAAATTAAGTACACATAAATAGTCTCTAAGGTTAATTTTTGATAAAAGGATGTTTTCTCAATTTGTAACATCATTTTTGATTGATATTTGTAGAGATAATTTTGTTTTAAGGTTACTGAATGAATCATCACGAGACGTTTGAACCATCTGGTTCGTGGATTACTAGTTATAAGTTATTATTATAGTTATTATAAGTTGTTATTATAGTTATTATAAAGTTTATTATTATAGTTATTATAAAGTTTATTATTATAGTTATTATTATAGTTATTATAAAGTTTATTATTATAGTTATTATAAGGTTTGTTATTATAGTTACCCAATCCTAATTAATCATTAAGATACTAACAATTATGTGTTGTTTTGTTATTGAAGTTGTATTATTGTCTCTGCGAGATCCTCACAAAAGAATCTTTCCTAGGGTAATTATTCTCATTTATCATTGGATTTTAACTATAATTAAGTATAATTATACTTACATTTCTAAGCAAAAATATATCTACACTAACATGTTATGCTGTCTATGTTACTCATTAATAGTCATTTAATTAGAGATATATATTATACGTCACATATATTTAGAGGTATTATTATTAATGGAATTTACATGGGTACATATATATGTAATTATTAATAAAAAATGTGTTATTTTAATTGGATATTTATGTACAGTAATCAATTATAAAATGATGATAATGATAATTAATATTTATAAGTAGTTCAGCGATAATAATAATAGTTATAGAAAATCCAGCGATAATAATAATAATAATAATAATAGTAGCTATAGACGACCGAACAATAATTATTTGCCTGGTTAATGTATGTTAAACTTGACTGTTTAATAAACATGATAAACATTGAACTGTTAGAAATGATCATGACGCATATCGACTATTTGAATACAAATAAAACTTCAAAGTAATTCGAGGTTAATGCATATTCCGGAATAAATTATGCTTTTGTCAAATGATTTAGTTTGTCAATTGAGTTTAATCTTTTTAAAGCTTTTTGGCAACTCATTTCAAGCGAATTATACATCAAAACATCGTGAAATCTAATGTAATTTTTGCTATAAACATATTCTATTTGATGTTTACTTTACATTTGTTTCTTTACTCACTCGCAATATAAATATTATATTTGAATTAAAATGATATTTCACAATTCTTTCTTTATTTCATTTATGTTGGAACGATTTCAATGGTAAATCTAAAGATAATAATGATACTGACTTTAAATTAATTCTAATGTCAATAATTAACAGACATTTTATAGCATTTGCTATATTGCTAACAACCAGGGTGCTGATTTTCTGCATAAATTAGTCGATGGACAAAATATTCTTAACTTAATATATGTTTTTCATAAATTAAAATGGAAACTAATGAAATATTTCTTTGAAAATAGATAGAACAATATTGGTTTTATAGAAATCAATGAAGTTATCCATAAATGTAACTTCAAGTTGGGTAAACAATTTCTGAAGTTAATGATTTTTTGTCAATCGATTAATTTAGCTGAAAATCACCACCTGGCTAACAACCTTATATAGATTTGTTGGTCAGAACAACTTCTATGTAACAAAGAATCGAAAAATAAATTTCTTTCTTACATGAAAAATGAAAAAAAAATATTTTTGAATATTTTTTACAAATGCTCTGAAGTTGTTCAATGTTACAGATGCGGTGTAAGTAAAAACTGAACACCGAAACTAGTCTCGCTCTTTTATAACTACATACAATTTCCTGTATTTGCCTCCATAAAAAAACCTTTTATCCAATAAATAACATTGATGAACAAATATATACAAACACATATGCATGATTAGATTAGTTCGTACATACATACAATAATATATACATTATTTCAGAATTAAATGTTTTACAAAAAACAGAATTGTTGTTTTTAATTTCGTAGCAATTAAAAATTCTTCGAATATAATTTTTATTGTCAATTTTGAGGTATTTAATGTTGGTTCAATTGTTCAAGTTTGTCTAAAATTATAGAACTTGTTAAAATTGAAAACAAAATCTTATAATAATTATTTCACTTTGAAAAAATGAACGTTTCATTTAAATATAAGTTAAATGAATTTAAACAGTTTCTGAAATTGCTCAAAAGTGTATATTTTACATAAAGTTAAATAAATTAAAAGTTTATAAAATTACCCTAAAGTATACATTTTACATCAAGTAAAATTAAAACATTTTTAAAATTGAAATTGACTAATTGGAAATAGAATAAAATTGTATAAAGTTTCATGGAAGTAATGAAAATATATTTGCATCACCGTCACTATAATTAAACCTTTTCAGATCAATCTCGCCTTGCTTCCCAATTTATTTCTTCCTCGTGATGTATTGCTTGAGTCAAAAGACTATTCAAGTTTAATTGGGACATGAAAGATAATTAATTTGCTTATAAATATTATGACTTTGGTGGATATTAATGAACAGGAAATTCTAAGCTACTGTCCTCAGCCTTAAGGGTTCACTTTTCAAACCACGTGAACAATGGAGCCTTTTCTAACTGTACCAACGCCGACTCTACCACAGGCCTTGTTCATACCTGCAAGGAATTTTTGTTAGTTACAAAAAACCATTGGAAACACAGGTAGCATAGATACAAACAATAATCGTGATCTCGACTTACCCTTTCTTCATCTCTGATCAACTATTTTAACATTGATTGAACGACAAGAAAGTTAATCCCGTATCAAGGAAAGATGAGTCGAAAACGTATTATGTAACTAAGGTTTCAATGTAAAAGGCCTGTAGTAGAGTCGGTGTTGACTGTACCATCACCATCCACAAAAATGGATGGGCAAGTACGCTTTCATAGACTTCATTTTGCTTTGGCAGTTCATATTACAATACAAATAACCCTCGAACTGAGAACATCAGAGAGTGGTTTATCATTATTTAAATATTATGTCTGGCGGTGAATGTGCAATTGCACCCATAGCCTGGTCAAATGGGACCAAATAAAACAATAATAAAATATGTTCAATAAATGTTTGTTTAAATTAAACAATCTTATAACTATAACTGAATATGTTTTCTCTATCGTGATGTTTTAATTGAAAAGTTATTACTTCATAATTTAATTATTTATCATCATAGAATAAACAATTAGTTTTGCATATTTATTACTTGCAACATGTTTATAGTTATTAATTCATTGCTGATATAGACACATTTAAATTATGAATATTTTGTATGGCTAAATACATATATTTTGTATGGTAAAATACATATTTTTTTGTTGACCAAATACATATATTTTGTATGGCTAAATACATATATTTGTTATGGCCAAATACATATATTTTGTATGGCTAAATACATATTTTTTTGTTGACCAAATACATATATTTTGTATGGCCAAATACATATATTTGTTATGGCCAAATACATATATTTTGTATGGCCAAATACATATTTTTTTTTGTTGACCAAATACATATTTTTTTGTTGACCAAATACATATATTTTGTATGGTTAAATACATATACTTGTTATGGCCAAATACATATATTTTGTATGGCCAAATACATATATTTCCAATATTCAAAACATAATTAAATCTATGCCTTGCAAGGTTGGTTTTGGTACAACATTTACCATATTTATCGTACCATATGAAATGTATTCCCATATAAAATTGTGGTTTACTAAATTATATGGTAATTTGTCGGTATCGTAAACATAAGTACGGTAAATATAATAAGGTGTGATACCATAAATATGTTAAATATAAATATGGTCAATGAAATAAGCATGATACAATAAATATGGTAAATAATAAAGTATGCTACCATAAATATGGTAAATAAGATAAGGTATGTTACCATGAATATGGTAAATAAAATAAGGTATGATACCATAATAAAGGTATACCATAAATAAGGTATGGTAAATAAAAGAAGGTATGATAAAATAAATAAGGTAAATAAAATAAGGTATGTTACCATATTCCTGTCTTGATCACATGTGATACACAATACATTGAATGATTCAAAGTTTTTTTTATCGCATAGACCAGACACAAACTTGCTTGTTCAGCAGTTTTACGTTTCATTTAATAATTAATTAAATGTTATTTCTTTTTATTTGTAATAAGTAACTAATTATTTTTTTTATTAATAATGAATAACAAATTATTTTGTTTTTATTAATAATGAATAACTAATTATTTTGTTTTATTAATAATGAATAACTAATTATTTTGTTTTTATTAATAATGAATAACTAATTATTTTTTGTATTAATAATGAATAACAAATTATTTTTTGTATTAATAATGAATAACAAATTATTTTGTTTTTATTAATAATGAATAACTAATTATTTTTTGTATTAATAATGAATAACAAATTATTTTGTTTTATTAATAATGAATAACAAATTATTTTGTTTTTATTAATAATGAATAACTAATTATTTTGTTTTATTAACAATGAATAACTAATTATTTTGTTTTTATTAATAATGAATAACTAATCATTTTGTTTTATTAATAATAAATAAATAATTATTTTGTTTTGTTTTATTGATAATAAATAACAATTTATTTTATTTTAATTAATAATGAATAACAAATTATTTTGTTTAATTAATAATAAATAACAAATTATTTTGTTTAATTAATAATGAACAACAAATTATTTTGTTTTATTAATAATGAATAACAAATTATTTTGTTTTTATTAATAATAAATAACAAATTATTTTATTTTATTAATAATGAATAACTAAGTATTTTGTTTCATTGATAATAAACTATTTTGTTTTGTCTAAAAATAAGTAACAAATTATTTTATTTTATTAATAACAAATTATTTTGTTTAATTAATAATGAATAACTAATTATTTTGTTTTGTTTTATTGATATTAAATAACAAATTATTTTATTTTAATTAATAATGAATAACTAATTATTTTTTTTAATTAATAATAAATAACAATTAATTTATTTTTATTAATAACATGATTTTGTTTAATTTATATACCCCAATTGCAAAATATGCTGAAATTTCCTGATGTTTTAAAATTTACTCATGAATCACTTATAAATTATAAAATAATATAAAATTTTGATTGTTGAAATTATATTTATTTTAACTTCCATGACTCACAATTTTATAAAACAAAATGCCTGCCATGAAATGACAAATCTCAAGGAGCTGATAATGAAAAAAATTCCACTGATAAAAGTGAAAATAATAATACATTAAAATAATGAAAAAAACAGCTAAAAATAAGCTTAAATTAATCAATATATAAATAAATAAATAAATAAAATAATACAAATTAAAAATAAAAATAAAATTGGAAAGTTGAAATTTAATTAAATAATAAAAATAAAGATGAGCAATAAATAAAACAAAACAAAACAAAACAAAACAACAAAACAAATAAGAAATAAAACTAAAATTTGAAAAAGTTGAAATTTAATGAAATAATAAAAACAAAATAAAACAAAACAAAACAAATAAAACAAAACAAATAAAACAAAACAAAATAAATAAAACAAAACAAATAAAACAAAACAAATAAAATAAAACAAATAAAAATAAAACAATACAAAATTAAAATAAAATTTGAAAAAGTTGAAATATAATGAAACAATAAACAAAAGTTATTGAAGGAAATGGAGGTGAATTTCGAAACAATCCTCCGTTGAACTTGACCTTACCAATGAAAGTCATTTGAAATCTCTCCACCTGTGTATGGTGTTACATATGGTGTCTCGTTATGGTGTCACATATGGCGTCTCGTTATGGTGTCACGTTATGGTATCACGTTATGGTATCACATATGGTGTCTCGTTATGGTGTCACATATGGTGTCTCGTTATGGTGTCTCGTTATGGTGTCTCGTTATGGTGTCATATATGGTGTCACATATGGTGTCTCGTTATGGTGTTACATATAGTGTCTCGTTATGGTGTCATATATCGTGTCTCGTTATGGTGTCACATATAGTGCCACATATGGTGTCTCGTTATGTTATCTCGTTATGTTGTCACATATGGTGTCTCGTTATGGTGTCGCATATAGTGCCTCATATGTTGTCACATATAGTGCCACATATGTTGTTACATATGGTGTCTCGTTATGTTGTCACATATAGTGCCACATATGGTGTCTTGTTATGTTGTCACATGTGTTGTTACATATGGGGTCACATATGGTGTCACATTTGTTGTTACATATGGTGTACCATATAGTGTCTCGTTATGGTGTCACATATGTTGTTACATACGGAGTCTCGTTATAGTGTCAAATAGTGCCACATATGGTGTCTCGGTATGTTGTTATATATGGAGTTTTTAAGGTGTATGCTGCAAACACGTGTTTATTCACACATGCAGGCACTATGCCTACATTGTGCAATGTACATACAGACAGTTTATTTTTGAAAGTAAAAAATGAAATACACAAAGATGTGGATATTATAATTTTATTATTCTTTAATGATTTATAATTACTTTTATAATGATTTTATAATTAATTTTATAATGATTTTACAATTAATTTTATAATGATTTGGTGATTGATTTTACAATAATATTGTAATGTTTTATAATTGATTTTATTATGGTTTTATAATTAATTTTATAATGATTTTACAATTAATTTTATAATGATTTTATAAATAATTTTATAATGATTTTACAATTGATTTTATAATGATTTTATAATTAATTTTATAATGATTTTACAATGTTTTATAATTGATTTTGTAATGATTTATAATTTTTTATAATGATTTTATAATTGATTTTATAATGATTTTACAATGATTTTACAATGTTTTATAATTGATTTTGTAATGATTTAGAAAGTTTTATAATTTTTTATAATGATTTTATAATTAATTTTATAATTAATTTTATAATTATTTTATAGTTGATTTCATAATTTTATAAATCACATATATTAAAATGTAATAAAATGTTTAATAACTTTAAATATATTTCTTGAAATTTGGTTTCAAATTTGAGAAAGATTTGTTTTATAAATTTTTACACAAAAATAGAATAAAATATGCAAATTAAAATATTTAATTTCATCCATTGCAAACACCTTTTAAAAAATTGTTTATTCTAAAATTTCATTAAACTTTTATCTGAAATGAAATAAAAGAATCAAATATTTAATTTATTGCAAAAATCACAGTTCGTAAAATTTAGAATATTTTATATTTTAATTGACTTTTATTTGAGTGTTTTCAATCTTAATTTTAATTGTATTCTAATTTTAATTGTATTTTAAAATTAAAATTTTATTTTATTTTCATTTTAATTGTATTTTAAAATTAAAATTTTGTTTTATTTCCATTTTAATTGTATCAGTTGATGAGCGAAATGAATATAAATTTAACGCAGTTTTTCAAAGTGGCCTTCTTAAAGTCATAAAATATTTGTTAATTATAACCACATCTGTTTCCTCCTCAATAGAAATGTCAATTATTATGTTATTATTATATTGTTATTATTATTTATTATTATTGTTATTATTATTATTATTTTTATTTTTATTATAATTATTATTACTATTATAATTATTATTTTTATTATAATTATTATTTTTATCATTTTTAATTTGAACAAAGATTTTTTTCATAAAAATATAAAATATTTATTTAATAAAAACCAAGACAATTAAAAAAAATTTCTTACATATCAAATTATGTAAATTAATGTTGTCCATTTTTCAAGTTTGAACTGGATATGATTATCCATTGTTGCACAAATTAGTTTTTCAAGCAAAATAATTCTAATTATAGTTGTAAATTATAATAGTCATGTTGATACTTAATCCCATCAAACAACAGCAGAGAAATATTCTTTGTATGTAGTTGATGATTTTTTTTGTGATTATAATATATATTCATGTGTGTATCTGTTTGTTTGTATGTATGTATATTTATTTATATACAATAAAAATAATGTAAATACCATCTTTTAATTGTTCTTATTATTTCAGGTTCCAGTGCAGCAATCATTTGAATTCGGAGCAAGATTTGACCTCATCACAAAAATGGAATCTTTCTGTGTAATCTTCGAACAAACCGCCCCAAAATGGTTGTCCTGCGCGGCCGTCTAGATGTGATCATCATCGAGGCAAGAGGTCTTCTGAATCTCGACCAGAACATCCTGAGACCTTCCGACAAAAGTGATCCATATTGTGTCGTTGAGGTAGAAGGTGCTGCCGGAGTGAATCGAATCGGCAAAACATTCACCATCGATGATAATTTAAATCCCAAATGGTTTTTTAAAATAACTGCAGACCTCTCGCAAGACGTGCAAGGCCTTAGATTCACAGTGAAAGACAAAGATATTGTTTCCTCAGAAACTATTGGTTGGTGTCGTGTGTCAGTCCACGAGTTCACCGGTGGCTTAAAATACGAAGCAAGCCTCGACCTGAGAACATCGGAGGATAAATCTGCAGGAGTACTGGTCGTTAGTATCTGCTACAGTGGATCCGAATCTTCAACTCATAGTTCTGATGCTAGTATTCAAGAACGAGTGAGGTTGAAAGGAGAGGAAATTAAGACGAGAATATCACATAGCATTCCTTGGGGTGAAAGTAACAATCTATACGAATCATTCAGCATGAGTCAAGAAATGGGCCTGCTTTTGCATGGCTCCCTTGATATAGTTATTGAAAAAGCTGCTGGGCTTCCAAATCTAGACAGTTCGATATTAAGTCTTAGTAAAAAAGATGTGAGTGATCCATTTGTTGTTGTCTCTTTAGAGGATGCCAACGGGGGAAGCTGGAAAGTAGCCACGACTAGAGTTATCGACAACAATCTAAGTCCTGTTTGGAATGAGTTTTTCAGAGTTGATGTGTGTCATCACGTGGTGTCCGTGATCATCACTGTGAAAGATAAAGATTTTCTGTCGTCAGAAGTGATTGGCTCAATAACATTTACGACAGAATCTATTTTGTCGGGTGATATTTCAGGAACTTTTGACTTGTTTCGTGATAAAGGGGATAAAGGAGGTAAAGGAAGCAAAAAAGCTGGTCAAATAACACTTCAAGTTCATTACACAGGCAAGCAAGTGACCATAACAAACCCCGAAGTTCCCGAGTGCCTCTACCCTCTAAGAAAACATAATCATGTGAAGCTGTACCAGGATGCCCATTGCCCATCAATTCCTTTAGAATTCAAAAATTGTGAAGGAAATGTGCACGTGCCCAATAGTGCATGGCGAGATTTGTACAATACTATAATGAATGCTCAAAAGCTAATTTGCATTGTAGGATGGAGTGTCAGTGCGAAGGTTCCTTTGTTACGCTGGGAAGGTGAAGACCATAGGACTTTGGGTGAGCTTTTAACATTTAAAGCTAATGATGGTGTTTATGTAAGATTGCTTTTATGGGATGAGTTAACTTCCAATGATTTGAATAAATCAGGAGCAATGAGTACAGAGGATGAAGAAACCCTCAATTATTTCAAAGGAACTGGAGTGGTTGTGAAACTTGCACCTAGAGATCGAGCCACCAAAGATATGATCTCAACTAAAAATCCATTTACTAAGCTCTGTTATACTCACCATCAAAAAGTAGTAATTGCAGACACAGAATCGGCAGATGCTCCTGGAAAGAGACATTTGATTGCTTATGTAGGTGGGTTAGATCTCACCGGTGGTCGCTTTGATACGCCGGAACACCCTCTGTTCAGGACATTGCTCGGTGAACACATGAACGACTTCAGAAACAGGATGCATCCAACCAACAGTGCTTCCGGGCCTCGCGAACCATGGCACGACATACACAGCAGAGTCGAAGGACCAACCGCAATCGACCTCTTGTTTAACTTTCAGGAAAGATGGCAAAAACAAGGCGAAGAAGGAGAACCGATCATCAACCTGATTCAAAAGGATTCTGACATCGCCTTAGACTACAACTATAGAAATCCAGACGCTTGGAATGTTCAAATGTTCAGATCAATCAACTCTGACTCGGCTATCTTCACTTGGCAAAATGTGAGTTCGCGCGCGCTGTCCAACAAGAAAGGCAGAGCGTATGACAACAGCCTACATCGTGCTTACATACACAATATCCGAAGGGCACAGAAGTTTATTTACATTGAAAACCAATACTTCTTGGGTAGTAGTCATGTATGGTTAGATTGTAGAGATTCTAAAGCTGGGAATTTAGTTCCGTTGGAAATCTGTACTAGAATTGAAGAGAAAATTAGAGCAAATGAAAGGTTTGTTGCTTATATTGTGATTCCTATGTTCCCTGAGGGTAAAGCTGCTGATAAGGTAACCCAAGAAATATTACATTGGCAGTATCGGTCAATTGAAATGATGTATTCAAGAATTGGAGCAGCTATTCAGGATGTTGGTAGTGATGCCCATCCACAAGATTATTTGTTGTTTTTGTGCCTAGGCAAAAAAGAAAGTGAAAGTCAGGTCCCACCACAGCTTGTGCCACCATCTGATCCTGAGGCACTAAAGGCTTTCGAACACAGAAGACTTATGATATATGTACATTCAAAAATGGCAATATTTGATGATGAATATATCATTGTAGGATCTGCAAACATAAATGACAGATCACTTAGTGGTAATAGAGATACAGAAATCGCCATAGGTGCATATCAGCCTAATTTCAGCACTGCACAAGAAGGCAAACTTCCTTATGGAGATGTAGCCATGTTTAGAAGATCTTTATGGGCAGAACATATGGGTGTTGATGCTCCCATTGATTTTGACCCATCATCATTGGAATGTGTGAGAAAAGTTAAAGACCTTGGTGAAGAAACATTGATCACATTCAAAGATGATGGTCCAACTCCATGCTCTAGACATATGCTGCTATACCCCTTCCAGGTAAATCATGATGGCAAAATCAGAGAAAGACCAGATTGTTCATTATTCCCTGATACAAATGCCAGTGTTATGGGTGCCAGATCCAAACTCTACCCATGCAGTTTGACCACTTAGGCAAGCTAATAGTTTCTTCAATGTTTTATAAGTAACATTTGACAATCTCCTCTTGTTTAGAAAAGACAACAATTATCTTAATTGAAGTTATTGTTCATTTAAGAAATTCTTCTAACAATTTTTAAGAATTCATTAGGAAATATGAAATAAATCTTTCTGTAATAAAAAGTCTGTTATACCATTTATCTCTATGTATGTGTATGTAAGTAACTGGTTGTATAGACAAACCTAAGCACATAAGACTTTTTTATATGCATGAGATGAAGCCCAGTCAAGTATTTATTAGTATTAATGTAAATATTCAAATTCAAATCTGTAATAGTTTTTTCTTTTTTTAAATATTCTTTCTTTTACAATATTTTCTCTTTTTACAATATTTTCTCTTCAAATACATAATTTGTTAGACAGGGTAATTTCATATAACTTTTTATGCATTTTTGAATTATTATACATTGAATAGTTTCAATAAAATATTTGTCTTCTTAAAATATTTGTCTTACAATAACATTAAGGTTTTCACTAAAATAGCACAAATTGTTTTTCATTTATTAGGAAATGATTGAGATTTTATTCGCTAATTAAGGTGATTTTTTTTGTTTGTCTTGTGTTCGTTGATTTTCAATCTTATTATGTTGTTAATTTTTTCTTTTAAGATAGTTATCATCTTAAAATATATTTCATTATCTGCATGTTTATTTGAATTCAATTTTCTTTCAATATATTTTTTTTAAATTTCTGTTATATAGGCCAAGATTTCGATATTTAATGTTGGTAAAAAAGTGAGGATTTCTTTAACACTAAAATATTATAATTGTTTTATAATTTATATGAAATTGTTGTCATCAAATGCTTATATATTTTTCTTAAGAAATAACATTTAGATTAAAAACTATTTTTGAAAAGTTATTAGTTTAGCATTTTTTTTAGGTTAGTTTTGTATTTTAAATATTTCAACAATATTTTGGTGCTTTATCTTTCAAAAAAATTCAGCAATATTTTGAAATGCAATAATAATAATGTTCAACTTTTTATTTTTGTTTGAAATTCTTAGTCATTCAATTTGTGATCAATCTAGAGTTTTGAGATTCATTTTTTTACATTTTACTGTCATTTTTACTGCACTTCAAACACTTGAACAATAATGATGATGATTAAATGCATTGGGTTTGTAAGAAATTTGTAAGATTTTTTGAAATTTTTTTCATACATTTGTGAAAATAATGTTTTTCCTTTTTCATAATTGACCATTTCAACAATTTGATAAATAATTCGTCATTTTATTAATTATTATATACAAATTTGATGATAAAAACTATATAAAGGTCCAATCTTTACTATTTTTGTTTTTAGTAGTTGTGTGGTGATAAATAATTGTCATTTTTTAGTCTTAAATATGAAGAAAAAATTAAATTAAGATCTGAAATTATGAAAATCAAAAAATATGATCAAGAAATAAGAATTATTTTCAATGGTTATAGGCACACGCATGAAAAACTTTATTTTTATAAATTAAGAATAAGAAAATGAAGTGATTAATAATTTTATTTTTATAAAACTATGATCTAAGAATGGCTAAAAGTATAAGTTATACATTTTCACTTTAAATCTATACATTTTTATCTATTTCATATTTTAATTTTAAGGCGTTTTATTATTACATAAGGAAACTGATTTATCTAGAATATTTGATAATTATTTCATCTTGCATTTCAATAAATGAAAAAATGATAAAAGAATAAGTTTCAGGTGTTTTACTATGTATATGTGGAAGTTATAAGATATCTTAATATTTCATGTTAGGTGTATTTCTCTTCAATATATTATAAATGTGTAATATTCTCTTTTTTTAATTCAATTTTTATCTAAGAGTTTAACCAAACATTCAAACCGCTACAAATTGACCTGATATGCCACATATTTCATCTAAAAGTAAATCTTTAATTGTGTGACAATAATTTAGGAAAATGTCAAATGTTCACCAATAAACTTATTCATACTTATTTATATTTATCCTTCATCAACATTTAAAAAGGTTTTTATTATAATGTGATCCTATAATTAACCTTCCAAATATCACTGCTGATATTTTAAGGTTCAAGTTAACCTTTAAGCAAAGGATTAAAATGAGAACACTCAACAGCGAGCATTAGATCTAATAATAATCCATACTCTGATATACCTTGCTTAAATGTGAGCAACTACATTTTAAAGTGCTAATGAGATGTAAAAAATATTTAAATTGTTAAATAATGTTTTTATTAATTATAAATACATAAGTAAAGTGCATTGCAATCTGGTAAACTAAATACACAAACACTATCTTATGCTATTTTATTAGAGATGACAATATCTTCCTCAGTTGAAGTGACGAATTCATCTAAATCAAATGCAAAGTATGAAGCAATTTACATCATTATCTAAAAAGACAATTTGATAATTTTGTTTTATATTTGCTCGAAGTATTGAACAGACCACAATTCGTCTTCAACTTCTCCATTTCTTGGCAGCTTGTCAATATTTTTTGCTATAATTTGTTTTAACTTTTTAAACAATTGTGTGAGAGTAGTTGGTCAACGGCCATGGCCACGTTGAAACACCGCTTCCCGTATGATCAGCGAAATTAAGCAACGTTGGGTCTGGTTCGTACTTGGATGGGTGACCGTCTGGGAACACCAGATGCTGGTGGCGACAGCGCTCTTTGCCATTGTAGCTAATGTGCTGTATAATATTCTATAATAAAAAAAAGAAAAAGTAAGAGTAGTTGGATTTTTTACATTCACTAATTTCTATTACAAAGTAGACTTTCTATTTTTTATTTGAATAAACCATAATATTTGCTAAAAGTATATCCACAAGTAGTAAGTCTTTAGGTTCTAAATTTAATGTTCCATCTCTTGAGATCAAAGGCTGTCTTCCAGGGTCTTTAAGATAAATTCGTACAATTTTCCCCTTCCTGTTTAAATTCCAGTAACTCAATGAAAAATAAAGATTAAACATTCAAATTTTGACAATTTGTTCACGACATTATTCGATATCACTCCTGACGGCTTCCACCACGTGTGTTTTTAAAGACAGGTTTAATCAACGTTACTTTAGATTGATGAGGGAGGTCTACAATAATTACTTTGTCATCATCATCAAGTGTCGAGACTGACTATGCTTTGTGGCATTCGCTCAAACATAGCTTACAATACATACAACCTATTGCAATTGGATCTTTGGTTTCTCTTTCAAGATGTGCAGTGGAGCCTTTATTCTTAGCCAACTAGCTGCAGCATCAACCGTACTAAAACTTGCAAAGCAAATGAAATTGAGTCCTATCGTATGACATAGCTCTTTGAAGCTGTAAGATATATGCATCGCCGTGCCCTTCCTTTCAGGTGCATAAAGCAAGTAATCTTAAAAAATCAAAATTATCAGTAATACTTAGGCTGAATCTGTGGCATCTGTCGATTCATCCAAAGCTAATGAGTAGTGTAAATTTCATCTTTGAGTTGTTCTGTTCCATTGCAGGCTGTCCATCTGCATCAATCCTCGAAAGATCACCTTTTTATATTTTTTATATTTTTTTATATTTGCTAACTCTTTTGAATCGGTGAATGATTTGCCCTTTTGTCAACCAAAAATGCAACTTTACAGCTGACTTCTATCAAAGCATTTAATGACGTCAGAGTGAAGTAATTGTCTATGCTTTTGCTAACATCTTTCTGTTTTTGCATTGCTATCTTTCAAGACTTGCTTACTAACTTGGAATATTTATTGCTTTTATGAGTAACATAATGTTAATGCGCATTGAATTTCTTAACCGTCACATAGCAAGCAAGTCATGTTTCCATCCTAATTCGCTAGCAAGAATTACTATTCTGATTCTTCATTAAAGGTCCAAGCTGCTTCTTTCAACATTCGTTTCAATGCTGTTGACATGATTAAAGGGCATCAAAAAATAGTTTATCAAATTGAGGAAAGAATAATAAGAAACCAATACACAGAAGAAAAAAATATGTAAGACCATACATATCACGGAATATTTTTTATAATGTAAGTTCAAAAGTTAATTTTTCAACTTTAAAATTAGAAACTCTGTTGACCATACAATATGATATAGTAATACAAAAGGTTATCACATGAAAAATTTTCTCTACTATGCTTGAAATATAGTGTATCTGAAACTAAACCCATGTTCTTGTTTAAGGAAGACTAAATACACACACACGAGTCACTGTCTCTGACAGCAAAGTCAACATGGGGCACACCTGGCCCATATCCATCCGCAGGTTCTGATCACCGGATCCGGCCCGGCCTATATTTGCACAACGACTCGTGTCTGGGCCATATCAGGTTGCTGGTCTTCAGCTGTACTGTTGCCAGAATAGTACCATAGCTTGAGCTTTGGCAACCATATTAACCAGTTTTGAGCCATACTCATGCCAGATCAGCCATATTCAAACTAGTGTCGATCCATATGGGCCAGTTTTTGCAACATTGCAAACAATACTGGACAATATTGTAGCCAATTTCAATTGACATTAAATTAGTTAGATATTGCAATGTTAGTTTATATTTAAGCCATGTTAACCAAGCTTGGTAACATATATTCTTTCTTAAGGATCACCCATGATTGTTTAATGTTTGGGTACCAAGCCACAACTCACGCTAAATTATTGTTGTTATAAACGTCAACAATAGCTGTCATATATAGTTCAAATTTTGGTGCCGCACTTGACGGTTTATATTGCTTTTTAAATGGGTTGTTTGTTTGCTTTTTTCTACTGTGAATTAATAAAAGTTAGTATTTTATTTATAAATATCATAATTTCATTCAAAACCGTGATGTCTTAGTCATATATTTGCATAAACGTTTATTGCAATAAACTTTAATAGAAAACTATTATTATGCATAGCTGGGGTAATGTCTTCTTCTTTTGAGTTGAAGAATGGATTATTGATCAGATTTTCGGCCTTGAGTGAGGTAACTTGTAAAACTAAAAAAAGTACATTTATTCATTACTGACTGATGTAATTTAAACATAATTGTTCATTCAAGGTCACGTCACAATTACTTGTATTTGGTATATAACATTTGGTTATAATATGGTTTAGCTATAGGCTAATATTGCAGTATCTAACTAGTTTAATGGGGATTGAAACTGGCTAACGTATGGTCCACTACTGGTTGTGATGTTGTATTAGCGTGGTACAAAGCTGGCCGAAAATAAGCCAACACTGTATGCAATGTGGCTCCAAACTGGCCGAAAATAGGTTCAACACTGTTTGCAATGTGGCTGAGATATGGTTTGAAACTGGTTTCATTATGCCTAAGCTGGTATGAGTATGGCTCAAAACCAGCTGATATGATTGAAAAATTGTCAAGCTACGGTTCTATTCCGGCAAATACAGTAGCAGTATGGCTGAAGACTGGCAAACGGATACGGCCCGTTCTGCAAATATAGACCGGACCGGAATTGAGCCATAGTTGGAACACATGTTTCGTTTGAAAACTGGCATATAGATCTGGGCCGAATATGGCTCAGTTCCATTTGCCGGATGTGACGGTCAGCCATATTTGGCAGAACAAGAACGGATGCTGCCTGGCTGTAAGTGTGAAGTTTGTCACTAATGAGTTACTGAGAGCAGTTGTATTTTGTTAGATCAATACATGCCATCTGCATAGTTGCCAAGTCAACTAATTTCTATACTTATTAGTGGTTTATTAAAGAAATAAATGAACATAACAACAGCTCAAATGTTCAATGTAATTGTTTAAATGTTGAAATTAAAAACATATATTTATATCAAAAGCCGCAGTAAATGACCTGGAAGGTCACAGGTTCGCTATCCCTGCTCTAGCTTAACCAATTTTTATTTATTTGAAATTGATACAAAATGTCTACAAAGATTAATGTGTAAATGAATATATGACAGGTTCTATTTTGTAAGTAAATCATCTCCATATAAAATCATACAACTGTTCATTAAGATATATTAGCCTACACACACATTTGAAATCATTTGAAAGTTTGGAAATGTTCTCAAAAAAACGTTTCGAAAGATAAATTTAGAAATGAATATAGCAAATCTTTCGTTTTTGAAAGTAGGTTTAGTGAAAAACTAGATAATGGTTCATTAAGAAATATAATTTGCATAAATGAAGTTTCATTCAAATGTTATTCTCTGTTCGATAGGACTAAAATTTTAAAATTGTTTTAAGTTTACATTACATCATAAACGTAATTTGAGAAAATTTTCTGAAGACTTGGGTTTTGAGAGAGCACATGTGCAGAAGAAATGGCTGTGTATTGTTTGAAACTTTCTCTATGGGGTGAGCACTGATCAATTGCACTAAAAAAATGCAGCACAGCTTACTGTTTCATAAAATACAAAGGAATTCTTTATTTTGTATTTATTTTTATTGAGTTTTACTATAACAAAAATTATTGAAATAAATAAAAATTGTATGATACAAATGCTTCATAACTAGGCATGAATAGAATTTTCAGCATAAGGAAAATGTTTAGTTTCATTTTATAATTAGGCTATAAATTTGTTTATTTAATTAAATCACACAATAGTGAGCAGCATAAGATCGAGCTATGGTTCAACCATGCATGCTTACATTTTTTATTTTAATTATTTCTTGGCAAAGTAGGTCATACGAGTTTTAAGAGTCCCTTTGAAACAATAAAACCATATTAAAAAACAAACAATTGCAATTAAAAATCGAACTTGTACTATGTATAGATAAATGGTACCGTAATAATTATTATTTCGGAATTTTAAAGAAGCATAGTTTGCCAAAAGTTGATACAAGTTTTGTAAACATTTTTAAGTTTACATTAAAACAACAGTACCTGAAGTGACGTCTTGACGGTAGTTTGTGACATCAAAATTTGGCAGTGAAATGTAGGCAGGGCTATCTGATGCGCATCAAGAAAACACTTGAAGTGTCGCCACTGTCTTTACTGTCCTGTGCCACTCAAGATCTATATACTAACAGACCTTGGTGCTACCACACAAGCTATAGGAAGGCGCCCCTCTATGGAGTGTCATCCTATTTGCATCTTTCATAAATCGTATAATTTTATCTTAGCAAATCGATGAAGCTGTTGTCTGTATAAGTATACTTTTATCTACCCAATGTTGGTCCACTAATCATGGATTCAAGTTTTCAACATTGAAAGATCAGGAGATGAGGTTTTCATGTTCGTGTGAAGTGGTGGTAATTCACACGCCATTGCTAGGAGATTTCATCGTGGAATACAGGAATGTTACGCAGTTTCATGGTGACATTTTAAAAAAGAAATACCGAAAATCTTAAAGAAATAAGAACTCTACGTAATAGTCTAAGGTCCAATAGTTGTACAAAAATCCCTCTGATCCCAAATAGTGCTATTACAATATTATCAATCCTTTCAAATCTTCATATGGTGCATATTTTTACAAGCAAATGTGAAATACTCTTCACTAACAAAACATCATGGCAATGTTTTAATATTTACACACCTTTGTATAAGCGAGATATATTATGAGTTCTTCTCTTCTTTAAAGGAAACCAGTATGTTTGCTTTTGTTTGTTTAAGAATTTCAAGATCCTAATTAAAGATACAATGGGAGTATGTTCTCTTTTTTGAATCAAACAAATAGATTAATTAATAAAAGTAATCTATTTCTGTCTTATTTAAAACATAGCACAGCTTACATAGCTACATGCTAGCTCTGCTATGCATGTCTATAAACACCTTCCATCATTGGCATCAGTTGTATTATTTCATGCATTTAAATCACAAATTTGATATGTATAGTTTGGGCAAGTCTCAGACAGAAACATGTTTAGTATGATCTAGTCACTATTGTCTTCTATGCACTTAAATTTTTAATTTGATTAATCACGACGCGTTCGTGAGAGAAACACATTCAACGTTTGCAATTTACTTTTGAGCAGATCTAAAATTAAATTTTAACTGCTTCATCATTTACATTGTAGTGTATCGATTGTGTATTGACTGTGTGTGCTGAAAAGTGCAAGGCGATATATTCAGCTGGAATAATAATAAAACAATTCAACGCAAATTGTTCTGCAGTGTAGTTATTTTAACTTTTAAAGCATTATTTCTTATGTTTAATGATGAACTCACATTATTGGTGAGTTTATGTAAGTTAGTAGCTTTTTATGCTTAAGATAAGTTGTAGAGCAATCTGATGTGAAAGAGAGGGTAGACCTACATGACAATGACCTTTACTTATGTAGAACAAAATTAATTAAGATTTTTATTGATCATATCTAGTAATTTTTATGTTAATTATCATAAAAGCGGGATTTGTGAGAAGATAGGTTTTGGTCACTGAATAATTTGTATCAATTCCATAGGTAATAATGCATTAATTTCCATTGGCTTAAAAGTTTTCAAAAGTTAACAATATAAATTAGTTAAAGCTTCAAATATTATTGTTCACAAAAAGTTTTCTTTTAAAGGAGTAACTTCAATATTACATTTTTTGTTATTTGAATGAAGTCTGTACAGACGAGATATAAGAAATGGTTTTCAATTTCTCGTCGATCTAAAATTAACAATTTTTTTAAAAATTTCTGTGAAATTTTAAAACTTGATTTCAATTAAGTTTATTTTTATTATTGCACATTTTTCCACTGATTGTGTAAGATCGATATAACTAGGTTCGAGAATGCTTAAAATGGTTTTGTACGAGAAAATCTTTTTATTATTTGGAATTTATATTTATTGTTTGATGAGAAAATGCAATATTCGTAGTTTTATAATGAAAATTTTTAGACTTATTAACAGACATATAGTATACATATAGTTTATTCCTTACCAGAAGTTATATAAAAGCCAATGTGGTAGATTAATCAGTATTGCAAAATTATGTGCAAAAACATATTTCATAATGATAATATCTTCAAAAACACAATTTATAGCAAACAATCTCGCATGTTTAATAAATGTTGTGTTGATTAATTGTTTTTGATCGCGTTGTCAGTAAATATTGTTTTAAAAAAATATTATTTATGTAAATATCTTCTTCGTAAATGTTTTTCAGAATTAATAGTTATTCTTTTCATTCTAAGTAAACAATTTTACTCAACCAAAAATAAAAAGTTATAAACCAAATTTCGATTTTGATTAGCCTTGTAAAAAAACAACTTTATAACAATAGCTTTTATTGAAAAAATATAATTTTTTGTGAAAACGTTTAAAAGTTGCGAATATTTTACTAGTCAACATTCCTGTAAAATGAAAAGTAAAAAATAGAGTTTTCAATTTTTTCACAAAACCTAAAAAGGTGTAATTTGAAAAAGAAACATTTCAGAAATAAAAACCTTAATGAGAAATAATTAAAGTGAAAAGCTCTACATTTTGTTTTGAACAAACTTTGATGTTAAGTCAAAACAAAAAACTTGGTCTGGACGACGACAACGACACCAACAGAAAACCAAACCATATGTAGAACTTTCACTAACTTTGTTCACACGATCGATACAAATTGAAAAAACACATGACATAAATATCGTTTATAAAGTGAGCTTGACCAATCTCTGCACTTTGATATTACAACGCACATCAAGTGATGTGTAACATAAAAATATACCTTTCCTCTAAGTCGGGGTAAGCTCATCAGATTTAATTTTAAAGGAAAATATATTTTGTAAGTCTGTCATTTAAAGTTGTAGACAACCTAGTTGAAAATAGCAATGAAATTAATAATCAAAGCTCGAGGGATTTAGTTATATAATAAATTTAGTAGATTTATACCACATTTTTTAAAACTTCAAAAGTTGTTTTTGTGGTAAATTATCATTGGGACTTTTGTAATTTAATCTATAAAGCCTCAATGAATTACCTTTTGATGTTTGTATTTGTTTTTATTTCGAAAATTAATTAAATATTTAAAACAAATTATGATTAAACTTAATCTCAAATAAATATTAAAAAATAATACCTGATAAAAAAAGTAAAACTTTGTATTGATTAAAACTTTGCCGAGATACCCGAGAAGGGGCCTCAAATTCTGCCATTAGCTGTTAGATATTTATTATGTACATAAATATCACCGAAATAAATTCCAAATATAACATTATGTTACATTTATCAGTTCTCCTTTATTTTATGTTAAATTATATGGTCCCATATCCACTTTATGCCAAAACACTTTAACTTTTTCCAATTATGTTTTGAACACGTTTGTTTATAAAAAAGATGTTTAAAATATTTGCATGCCGCTAAAAAAGTAGTCCCGGAACAATGAGTGGTTGTTAAAATAAAAAGCAATTATAAGGTAAGTTGCGGAACAGCGTTAACTTTTGGTACTTTGTTTTTAAAAGTTTATATCTTATTCATTTATTGCACCATAACATTCTGATTTGGTGTTTCATAACTAATAAAACCTTTAAGTCCAACGCAACCCCTTACTGGATACATTTAAGTGGTCAAAGGGCGAATTGTGCGATTACTTGTGCGATTTGCGTCCACCATATTTCTTAAGTTTCTGATGCTTAGCCGAAGAATTGATTACATTTGCTGTTCAATCTGGGTTGACCTGAACTTTGGCATTTCTTACACGTGTATTTTTTGTATCAACGATAGATAATAATTTTAAAAACACCAACAAACAGTAAACATCGTCATACCTTATTAACTTGGAAAACAAAAGTTTATTATAATTATTTTGAAGTAAATTTAAACAAATTATAGTATGCTACAATCTACCATACGCCAAACATGTTATCTACTATGTATATGAATAAAAACACGTTGCAAGAACTTTGTATTTAAGACCAATCCTGATCGTTCTTGATTAAACTGCAAACGCAACTAACAAAAAAGTATTCACATGCAAGACAATCAAGTCAAGATTTCGAAGGTAAGACAAATAAAAAATGAAAAGTAAGTTATTGTGTTCACAAGTGTAATAGTTTATATTTATAGAATACAAAAGTTTAATATTCCAATGAGGTTGGTGAACATTTTTTAATTGCCTACTCATTCGGTTCCCTATGTTGCTACCTCAATTTTAAGCCTTATCAATTATTATTATTATTATTATTATTATTATTATTATTATTATTAATTATTATTGTTATTATTATTATTATTATTATTATTATTTTAATGTTTGTTATTATTTCATTATACTTATTATAATGTTTGTTATTATTTTATTATTATTATAATGTTTGTTATTATTTTGTTATTATTTTTTAATTATTATAATGTTTGTTATTATTTTATAATTATTATAATGTTTGTTATTATTTTGTTATTATTTTATTTTTATTATAATGTTTGTTATTATTTTATATTTGTTATAATGTTTGTTATTATTTTATAATTATTATAATGTTTGTTATTATTTTGTTATTATTTTATTATAATTATAATGTTTGTTATCATTTTGTTAGTATTTTATTATAACTATAATGTTTGTTATTATTTTATTATTATTATAATGTTTGTTATTAGTTTGAAATTATTTTATTATGATTATAATGTTTTATTATAGCTAGAATATTTGTTATTATTTCAGTATAATTATAATGTTAGTTATTATTTTATTATAATTATAATGTTTTATTATAACTAGAATGTTTGTTATTATTTCATTATAATTATAATGTTTGTTATTATTTTATTATAATTATAATGTTTGTTATTATTTTATTATAATTATAATGTTTGTTATTATTCTATTATAATTATAATGTTTGTTATTTTATTATGGTTATAATGCTCGTTATTATTTCATTATAATTATAATGCTTGTTATACCATAAGATGATAGACAAGTGAATAAACAAAAAAAACTCATGAACAAATAACAAAACAAGTGAGTAAATACATACAAAAGGAAATCAGTATAAAAAATGACTACACAAGTAGTAAAAACGTACAAAATAAAATTAATGAAAAAAACAAATGAATAAACAAAACAAATAACAAAATTAAATTTAAGCAGAATGATCAAGTTTTAAATGCATCACCATTTCAATAATCAAAAAAATTGTTATTTACTTTCTTATTTAATTCATTTTAGTTATTTACTTTGTTATTTAATTCATTGTAGTTATTTACTTTGTTATTTAATTCAATTTAGTTATTTACTTTGTTATTTAATTCATTTTAGTTATTTACTTTGTTATTTATTTATATTAATTAAAACATAAATACACATTCCATTAAATTACACAAAAATGACCTCAGTAAAAAAATCCTTCCCACACTATTAGCAAGCCTGCAACGTGATAGAATGGTCGAAAAAGCGACAAAATACATCAGCATTCACACAAATGCCTAAGTACCCACACCGACGATTCAAATCCTAAACATCCTCAACTCCTTCACTACAGGCTGATCCTACCATGGAAAATCATCCTTAATTAATTCCCAAATCTATTACTCTATTGTAAACTGAGATGCATTGCAGCGCTGTTGGGGTTAAGCCGATGCAATGATCTATACTAATTAAAACGCGATAAAACCCTTTGAGTACCACGTCAAATTGAATCTCATTCCCAAAGTACCTTTTGAGTACCCGGTATTAATACCAAATCTGGCTACGTCGTAAATAAATAGAAAAGTTAGTAACAACGTCGGATTTCTTAACAACCCTATCATAATAATGCTGATAATTTGCACCGTGCTGCTATACCCCGTCTAAGCATTGGTTGTTGGATAACAACTTACGACTGTTTGAAATCAACAAACCTGTTTAGCGGAATTAGAACTTAAAAATAAAAATAAAACAATTTAATATTATATAGAACCCGAAAATGTTTTTTATTAACATTATTTATTTACTGTAGAGCCACAAAATAGTTTTAATAACCGTTTCACATCAAACGTTGAGGTTATCCCAACTCTCAGGGGTTGACTTGACCCCAGTGACGTGAGGTCAAGAACGATACGTCTGTAACTAAGATGGAATTATACGAGGATCATATATTCAGGAGAGCCAAGGTTAAATTAAGTTTATCTTGCTTATGCGCTAGACTCCGGTGTTATTGTAGACAAACTTGGAATTATCTTCTTATAATTGGCTAAAAAGTAAATGCTTAGGAAGAAATTTTTACTATTTATCTTCTTGAATATTTGTAATTTAGTTTAAATATTAAAAAATATTTAAAAAATCATTTTTATGTCTTTGTCAGCACGATTATATAATCAAGTTGAATGAATAAATATGTTGGAAACTGCAAAATTGTAGATTTTCTATGATTTATTGATGATAATTATTATTATTGTTATTTATTGTTACTTAATAATACTTACTATAATTATTATTATTATTATCATTATTTAATATTGCTTAATAATACTTACTATAATAATTATTCCTATTTGTATTTATTATTACTTAACAATACTTACTATAATTATTATAGTTGTTATTTAATGTTACTTAATAGTACTTTTTTGTTGTTGTTTATTATTACTTAATAACATTTACTATAATACATATTATTATTATTTAATGTTACTTAATAGTACTTACTATACTTTTTTGTTGTTGTTTATTATTATTTAATAACATTTACTATAATAATTATTATTATTATTTAATGTTACTTAACAGTACTTACTATAATAATAATTATTATTATTTAATGTTACTTAATAGTACTTACTATAATAATAATTATTATTATTTAATGTTACTTAATAGTACTTACTATACTTTTTTTTGTTGTTTATTATTATTTAATAACATTTACTATAATAATTATTATTATTATTTAATGTTACTTAATAGTACTTACTATACTTTTTTTCTTTATTTATTATTACTTAATAACATTTATTATACTAATTATTATTATTGTTAAATGCTACTTGATAGTACTTACTATACTTTTTTTCTTTATTTATTATTACTTAATAACGTTTACTATACTAATTATTATTATTATTTAATGTTACTTAATAGTAATATTTTGTTGTTGTTTAGTATTACTTATTAGTACTTTATATAATAATTATTATTATTATTTAATGTTACTTAATAGTACTTACGATAGTAGTTATTATTATTATTTAATATTATACATAGTAATACTTGCTATAATAATTATTATTATTATTTAATATTATACTTATTAATCTTTACTAAACTAATTATTATTGTTTTCTAATATAACTTATTAGTATGTTATTTAATATTTGTCATCTATTTGCTTGTTACTTATCTCCTTGTACTCTTTTATGATATTATAGTAAATTATTTTTTAATTAAATTTAACTAAGTTAAAAAACGACATAACGATGGTGATGGTGATGGTGTTGGTGTTGGTGTTGGTGTTGGTGTTGGTGTTGGTGATGGTGATGTTGATGGTGATGATGGTGATGATGACGGTTATGGTGATGGTGGTGGTGATGTTGATGATGATTGTGATTGTGATGGTGTTGGTGATGATGATAGTGATGACGATGGCGATCGTGATGGTGATGGTGATGGCTTATAGTGGTAGTTATGGTGATATAGACTCATTAAAATTGTTAACAATGTATACAATGAAAAGACCAAGAATTGATTATTGATCTGCTGTTATTAAATTAAACAAGCGATAATTTGTAATTTAGGTTTGCATTGTTGCTATTGTTATTGTTATTATTATTGTTGTTGTTGTTGTTATTGATTTTGTTGTTGTTATTATTATTATTATTATTGTTTTGTTGAAATATTCAAGGAAAGACAGTCCATTGTGGTTCCTTAGAATGCTTGGACGAATTAATTTTCCAGTGTTGCCCTATCATTTGTGTTTGTAGAAAAATAATGGTAGACAAATGTTATACATATGTTGTA
>JARUHE010311373.1:0-12015 GCA_031471125.1 Archaeomysis grebnitzkii | reverse complement strand
CGATCTGTATGTGTGTATATATATTACGCTGTTCGGGAAGAGGCTGTTATTATAACATGTTTAATAGAGACGTATTAAGTTTAATGTATTTAAGCGTTTTCAGACTTTAATTCTTTCTTAATTTGGTTCTGTGCTTAGAATAAATGTTTTGTAAGAAGTATATCTAAGACATTTTCTTGTGGATTTAACTAAACGATGTCCATTACCAATGACAGACTATGTTTAGCAACTTATATACGGCTTTACTTATAAATGCATGATACAAAGCATACTAAACTTAATATAAAACTTACAAAGAGACCATGAGAAACACATTTTTAATGCGTTTTCCTTCTTGTTTTACCGATATTCTAATTTCTCAGCTATTAGGCTGGAATATTTACCAGATATTTTCCTTTTTGTTCTTTTTACAGTGTTTTTTTTCTATATCAGATGTTCCAAATAAATGGGAACTTATTATATTTATGATTTAAATTTTAAACTATCTAACTTATTTCTTTTTTTAGGAACTTTTTGAATCTTTGCTTTAAATCAAGGTTAGATTCGTGGAGCAGTGTAGAATAGAGTTAGGTTGGATGTAAAGTAAATGCAATACCATTATTAGATGTTGACCTGTTAACCTATTTATTCATCAATATATTTTAGGATTTTTGTTATTACCACCAAAGAATAATATCAAAAGGTCATTGCAAGTATCAAACTGAACATTATTATTCGGTTATTATTCTTGAATAAAAATATTTTTCATAGTATTAACTCTGTCGGTGATTTTCGTATTGTTAATTACAACATAGTTCTGTAACAGAAAACTTTGGAATGTGTTACACTATCAAACTTACTCGTGAAGATCTAACTATAGATGCGAAATGTGGTAACAACATTTCGCTAAACAATCATTTTTATAACTTAAGACGCATTATCTTTGTATAGATTGAATGCAGATGGTAGGGATACGTTGTTATATCAGCTGGAAAGATATGCCATCTAGGTATTTAAATTAATAAATACAAATATTGATTATTTGTTTAAAAAAATGTAAATATAAAGTTCCACTCAAATTAAACAATCAACACTTTTATGTTTTTAGTTTTCATACTGGATATTTTTGTTTTAAATTTTTCAACTTTTTGTGGAAAGGTTATATAAATTGGAACTAAAATTCAATTTTTTAATTAGAAAAACAATTAACAACATAATTTAAAAGTATACAATAAACAATTGAAAACTTCCATGACAATTAAACAGTCTTGTCATAATTAGTTCCGATTAAATTAGAATTTTCCAAATATAATCAAAAAAATGTGGTGTGTTTCTACAAACAAAATCAAATTAGTTTAATTTGATGTTTTTATTTTCATTTTTCAAGGTTAATATATCCAAAAAAGTTCAAATAAATCAATTCAAGTTTTAAAACTCATTTGTTTTTCGTGAATAGTCATATCAAATCCATGTAAATAGTTGAAAACTTCCACATAATATGGCAATATGAACGGGTGGAATCAGTAGTCCCCATTTCTTCACCGTATGATGCCCACAAACTTGTTAATTAAACTTCAAAGCCAAAATATTTTTTCAGGAAGTCACACTCAAGTATAGTACTTTAAATTACGTTGCAATGTCCATTTTTTCAGTTTACTTCATTTATATGTAAAGTTTGGTTAAAGTTAAAAAATTAAAAGTTAATTTTTCCAGAATTGAAAGTTTTGAAAGTTATTAACTTTAAGTTACAAAATAAAAAAATCAACAGATTAAGAAAATTCAGATTTGAAAAATCTCGCAATACCGTTATCAAAATGACGACACAGTTGCATTTCTTCAGATGGGAAAAACAGATGGGCGACATTGATAAAAAGTTCCAATTAATGAACTTCTTATCAATGAAAATAATTAGGATGAGAAAATATTTTTTATCTGGAAAGGAAAACAAAATTCTTGATTTTTTTCAATTAATTCTGAAACAAATGCAAGATAAAGAAAACAATTAAACATTTTTAGTGGAGACGTAAGGCATCGCTTTATGAATTATACTTGATTGCTTATAGAGTTATTGTTGGAATTTGTCAACTTGTAATTTTTACAAAAGTGAACTAAATATTTTTTATTTTTTACACATTTTTATTGGAGACGTTAGGCACCGCTCTATGAATTATACTTAATTGTTTATAGAGTTATTGGTAAGAATTTGTCAACTTGTAATTTTTACAAAAATGAACTAAACATTTTTATTTTTTAATTTAGAGCAATTATCGTTCAACATAAATGAAAGATATGTTTTAGGAACGACATTTCTTAAATAATTTTGTTTTATAAAAAACTCGACTTTATTGAAATAACTATAACGTTTTTATAATGTTTATTGAGTTTTATTTTTTCAAAAGTATACTTCTTATTTTAGACCAATGATCATTAAATATAAATGAAAGATACATGCAAAAGGAACAAAATTTCTAAAATAGTTTTTATCTAAACCTTGAACTTGTTGAAACAAATGCATTTTCTGGATTTTATGAACTTTTTGATTTCTGTGTAATAATTCTTAGATGTCCACGCTATATAAGTCCGTAGGATTTGGTTATGTAATAGTTATTAGTTAGTTTTACATTAATAGCATACTTAATTTTCTTTAGCATATTAACTGATATATAAAGTGAAATAATTATTGTTTTATAATAGTCAAGATGTTTAGTTTTATTATTTATGAATAATTGTCCTGAATTTCCATGAATAACTTATTATATACATAAAGGCACAGTTGGAGCAGACTATTCGTAAAGCAATGGCACCAAATGCTTAAAATTTATCTCCAAAGCTCACATCTTATACTTAGATAAAATGTGTGGCCATTAAATTAAATTAAATTAAATTAAAATAAATTAGATTAAATTAAGTTAAATTAGATAAATTGTGTGGCCATTAAATTAAATTAAATTAAATTAAATTAAATTAAATTAAAATAAATTAGATTAAATTAAGTTAAATTAGATAAATTGTCTGGCCATTAAATTAAATTAAATTAAATTAAGTTAAATTAAAGTATATAAATTGTGTGGCCATAAAATTAAATTAAATTAAATTAATTTAAATAAAATAAAATAAAATAAAACAAAATAATTAAATTAAATTATATCGTAGACGCGAAGTTTAATTCAAAGCGACGACACAGAAGAAAATTTGAATCCAAATTAATCAAAAACTCAAAATGTTTTTTTGCCGCCAAAACCTAACTTGGTATAACGATGCCTCAATTCACACATTTATTGCACCCTGTCAACATTGACAATTGTTTGTCAAGGACGATTTTTTTTGCTGTAAAAAAATATTTTCTGTGTCACAAATCAAGTTACTTGCTAAGAGAAAAAAATTACTACCACAGATCAAGTGACTTGCTATGTCACAGATCGAATAATTTAAAAAAAAAACAGTTTTCCTTGTCACAGATTAAATGATTTTTTAAAAAATATTTTCCTTTACTACGAGAAAACATTTTCTTTATTGTAGATCAAGTGATTTGCTATTACGGTTCCTGGGCGGTGTGGAGGCCGGGCAACGGCAGGTACGATGTTGACGACATTGATCCAAATCTCTGCACAACTCTCATCTTCGGATTCGCTGGCCTGAGTAACCATACTTGGGAGATCGAGGTGAGACTCAAGTAATTTTATGCGATGAGAAAAACCTGAGGTTATGTGATGACAAAATGGGAATACAACAATTATACAACATAATAATAATAATGGAATATATGGATCGACAACAGTACAAGTGAGGTAACCCTCATTCAAAAAACTTGTGCTATTGTCGGTCCATATATAATGTAATACAAATATAATGTAACAAACATTTTTAAAAATTGAAGTTAAACCTTAATTTAATTGAAACTAAATAAAAAAAACTAAAAATAGAATGAAATAAAAGTTTCACAAATTTAAAAAAAAACTTGTATAAAAATGTTCTTTAATTTTACAACGGACTTTACAATTCACATTCTGTAGTCCATATAAAGATCGGATACATTTTCATTAGCTATGACAAATAATCCGGATAAATGTGACACAAGCATTGCAATCTTACAAGATCAAGTCTTACAATATTTTTCAAGCTCAATTAGTTTCTGACAAAATCAAGTAAGATACTTAACAGATCCACTATTATGTTAAAAGATCTAGTACATCTTACAAGATCGAATAGTGTCTTACATTATATAACAATACCTTAAAAGATGTAATAATATCTTACAAGATCTTTCAATGTGTAGTTTTCATCTTGCAAGATGAAATAAGCTATTACAAGATCTTACAAAATCTATGAAGATATTGTGAGATCTTACATCCAGTGACCTTACCCACTAACCGCAGGTGTTGGATCCATGGAACGAGCTGTGTCCGGAAGAGGAAGGCGGCAACAACTGCGCCTACGACCGGTTCGTTCAGCTGAAGGACAAGAACCCGAGACTGAAGGTCCTCCTTGCCGTGGGGGGGTGGAACGAGGGATCGGAAGACTATTCAAACGTATGACCCAATAATAATCCCTAGTTAGTGGCTGATCCTTGTCTATTAGCCACGATTTAGTGGCTATTCTATGGCTCTTGGAAAATAGCCAAGAATTAGCCATTGAAATGCTACTAGGGAATACTAATGAACCATTATTACTTGTTTATAAGTTTTTAAAACGGGTAGTCTTCAATCATTTTATTATCGTGAATTTAGTATACTTCTTAAGATATTCATATACACATAAATATATGTATAGGTATATAAATATATATGTATAAATATATTTATATATAAATAAAAGTAAATATTAAGATTGATCAATGAATTGCAGATGGCGAAAGATCCGACGAAAAGGGCTTCCTTCATCAGGAGTTCCCGGGAGTTGGTGATGAAGCATCATTTCGAGGGATTGGACCTGGACTGGGAGTACCCAACCCAAAGAGGAGGCGCGCCTGAAGATTTCGTGAGTTTCAATATTTAATGTCTTTTTTTGAAATTTTAAAAAAATCTAAAAATAATTTTCACTGCTTCATAAAAGATATTTTTGATAGTGGTTGCGTTCAGATGCACATGCAAAGCGGTTTTTTTCTGCATGCATACATAAAAAAATACTTTGCATGTGCATCTGAACGTAACCAGTGTAATAACTATTGCTCCAAAAACCAATAACTTAATCAAAAAACAAAAATAATTAGAAGTTTTTATAAGTTTAACAATATGATGAGAAAAATACTATCATGGCCTTTAAAAAAATTTATAAAAATTAATATGGATTGAAAATAGTTTTAGATTTTGGTAATTAACTTTTTAACCATTTTGAGATATAAGTCAAGTACTTTAAAAAGATAATTATTTCTATTTAGTTGTGTTTAATAGTTTAGATTTATTAAAATGAAAGTGACAACATTTTTTATTATAAGTTTATAACTTATTGTTTTGATGTTTCTATTATTGTTTGTTTTATATTGATAAAATAAAATGTGATTAAACAAAGTTTTACAAAGATGACTGATAGATGTGTTTTTATAGAGAAGCACATTGAACTATTTTTTTATTGCTTCGATGTATTTCTTAGTTTTCATTTTTATTATATCATACCGTTTTAAAACAAGTTTATCTGCCACGATAAATTAAACTAATGTAAAGTTTTGTAGAATGAAATAATTTTGGCAACACCGCCGAAGTTTACGCGCTATTGATAGCTGTAGATAACTATCATAGCGTGCTCAAACGAAGCCATTGTGAGTTGTTTGGAAACATTTTTCATGCTGAGTGTCTGCATAAATCAGAAATTATTTTCAGGTGAACTTCGGCATCCTGTTAGACGAGTTCCGTGTCGAATTCGACAAACATCACCTGACGCTCTCCGCTGCCGTTCACGCCGCTAAGCCCACCATCGACATCGCCTACGACGTCGACGCCATCGTCAGGAACATGGACATGGTGCACATCATGGCCTACGACCTGCACGGTGCTTGGGAGAACTACACGCATCACAACGCCCCATTGTGCGGTTACCCTGGCGATTATGGTGACTGGGTCTACTTCCGCGTGGTGAGTGATAAGTTTCTTTCAGTTCACTGGATCCTTGTTGTTTTGTTGTAAGACTTCCCTCATCACAACGCCACATTGCGTGGATTCTCCAGTGGTTAAGAGGACATGGTCTATTGCCGTGTTGTGGCCCTGGAGGGTGATCTGTTTTTCAAATAATTCGTTTCTTTTTGTTGCGATTAAGTTCTAATTGTTTAGTCTTAGAAATTTCAATTTAATGTGTGCCCTCAGAGTTCGAACTGAATTGGTGCCAGAATGGTGTCATTCTTTCAAATATTCGAGCTGCAAAGCAATTTTATCCACAAGAAATAAAGGCAATTCGTCCCAGACACTCTTTCACGTTTTTTAGTTTTTGAGATAATTATTTCAAGTTTGCCCTTCACATAGCATTCAACTTGTTCTTTATAATTTTGTTTTAACTTGAAGCTACGTGGATAATCTAGTAGCGTATAAGTTCTACTTTATCTTGCTTTACCTTGCAATATCTACTATCATTACAAACAAAAACAGAGTAAGATTGTCTTATTTTGGCTTATAGCCTGATAAGGACTTCTCATTCATATAGTAATACGTGTCCTCCTCATCCTTTGCATCCCTCCGGGTGCAGCGCCGGGTATAGGCCCGTTTTTTATATATTCATTAATTCATTCATCCTTTGCATATTTTTCTGAAAAAAAAGAGTTTCATTTATTCAATTAAATACAACTAACGGCGCGTCAACTTTCTTCAGAAGTCTTACTACATTCTCCACATAAGCGCACCTAAAGTTGGTGAGCCAACCTCGATTAACCTTAAACTCTTCACTATCCTTTTTGATTGCGTTCATTTTCTTACAAGGTGAGCATACAGGCAGAAATTATCCCCATTCAACTGTTTATCGTTTATTCACATTAATTGCAGTCCTTCCATCTACTTCAGTAATAAGACCTTAGGCACGTCAGATGGTTTTATTGTTTCTTTGTTATTAAAAAATGTATACACAGTGGACTGTGTCATGTCGTGAACGCTTCCAAGGCAAATACATAAAGAAAACTTTTGAGTCTGGGGCCACCATTGAATATAAAATAAGTAAATACCTAAAAATTAAGATCTCTTCAAAAAAAAAGAAAATTATTTTTCTAAAAATTTGCTCCAAATTCAAATAATTAAAAACTAACACAATAAAAAATAAAAACATTTAAAATGGCAATATTCATGATTAGACTTTCTAATGGTTTGATGGTCTGATGATAGAGAGGTCTCCCTCTGAGAAATATCATCTTTAATTTTTTTTTATTTCTTATTGTGTCAGTTAGTTTTTCAATTAATCCACATTCAATGTTTACGTTCATTATCTCATAAATTAGCATATGCCCGGTTTGGGTTAGAGGGGCGGTAGACGATTGTCAGAGCTTGATAATTCACTTTGTTAAGTTGGTTGTTTGTTTTTAAACATTTTTCATTAATGTTGAGATGTTTTTATTGTAATATATAGATGTTATTTATAACTTTTTAAATGCTATGTGTGAAGTAAAAAAAAAATCATGTACTTTACCTCTTTTGCCAGCCTAAATCTATCTATACAAATCGTAAGCACTGTATTCATAACCAAAGCAATTTGTGTAAGACTATAAACATGTTATGAAAACAAAATCCTTTAAATATCATAAATGTGTTTCAATGTTAAAAACCTTCCACGAATTTACAACTTTGGAAAACCTTCTCTCCAGGACGAAGCCATTGCCTACTGGGAAGAGGTTGGAATGCCCCGCGAGAAGATGGCGTTGGGTCTGGCCGCCTACGGGCGCTGCTTCACCCTCGACAGCCTCGACGACACCGGCATGCAGGCACCCGCACACAAGCCTGGCCCTGCAGGTCCTTACACCCGAGTTCCCGGGTCGCTCGGATACAACGAGGTTTTATTCACAATCCATTTATTTTTCTGACAAAATGTCAGGTATTACATGACATTTATTTATATTTACAATACTTTTTCTAAAATTTTCAACAAATGTGTTTCATAAATGTAACTTTCAACATCTGAGGTGTTAACTGCGGTAGATTTTCCATCTAAAATGTGTGAACTAAAGTCAGTTCCCTTGAACACAGATTTGCGAAAGGTTCAACAAGATGGAATGCACGATTGTTCACGACCCAAACCTGCACGAGCCATACTTTTATTGCCCCAGCGACAAGATCTGGTGCGGATATGATGACGTTGATTCCATCTATGAAAAGGTAAGTTTGTATTCTCTCTCTCTCTTTCTCTCTCTCTCTCTTTCTTTCTCTTTCTCTCTCTCTCTCTTTCTTTCTCTTTCTCTCTCTCTCTCTTTCTCTCAAATGATGACTGTAACGACGTTTTTGAAAATTTTACAGTATGAAAAAAAGTATCCCATTTGCACACATGGTTATGTTCAAATGCATAGATATTGTGGAGCGCTAACACACCGCTTTTCTAAATCCAACGGTTTTGATAGCGGAGGATATCACATTCTTAAAATGCTGCTAACAAAATGTATAGCAAAAGTACATTTTGTACTTATTTGTTACAATGATCAAATTATTTATTAGTTATTGTTATGGTACAATTGTCAGTTCATCTATACAATAAAGATCTTCTGATCTAAACGTCCCTTCAACACCACTTTCTCCCTCCAGGCGAGGTACGCGCGCAACATGGGCATTGCAGGAGTGATGATCTGGACGATCGACACCGACGACTTCAAGTCCGAGTGTCACCCTGAACCCAACATGCTCATCAAGACCGCCAAGAGGGCGTTGGCAGAGCCCGCTGAGGTGCCTCTGGTGAGTAAATTGGGATGGAACAACCCTTTAACGCATGATCTTTTTAATCCTTAACCGTTTCAACTCTCAACTCTTAATTAACGCTTAACCATTTTAAGCTTTACCTAATTTAACTCTTAACCCTTAACCATTTCTTAATTTTTTTAAACCTCAAGCCTTATAACTTTGGGGGAATTATTCATCCCATCTGGTGGTGTTTACAATAACCTCTGGAATATAGTCACTCCATATGGCGGTGCTCAATAACAACTGGTTACTGTGCGTTGTTTAGTCTTACTTCCTTATTTAACTATTATCCTAAAAACTAAATTGCATTATATAATTATTAAAAACACCCCTTACTTACTGCACCATTGGGCTAATGGGCTAGTCAATGGGTTTATCTATTCATGGGTCCTTGCCATTCATATTCTACTCATTATCCATTATTTTTAGTTTCCACACCTCTCCCTACTCATCAAATGGGTTCCATTTATTAACAACTGCAGTCCAGATCCTAGCTTACCTGTACTGTAGAACCTTTTATATTTCTATCGACTGCTTTCGTTCGGGACTATCGCAAGACAGGAAAACTTGTTCTTTGGAAAAATTAAAAAATATTTAGTTCGTATAGAAACATTTTGTCTGGTATTACTAGGTTGTTTCAAATGTTCGTAAACACGTGGGAAAAATTGACTGGTCCAGTACAACCGACACAAGCGATGGGTTCGGAAAGGCCAAGAGACACCGTCGGTTCCAAAACAAGATTGATTTGGCAAGAAAGTCATGCTGTGCGTTTGGTGGAACTTTGAAGGAATCGTGCATTTTGAGTTGGTTCCGAATGGTCGTGCTATCAGTGCCGAACTTTACTGTCAGCAACTTGAGCGGATCTACGAAAAGTTGAAACAAAATTACCCGGCTCTGATCAACCGAAAATGCGCTTTGATGAAGCAGGACAATGAAGCCACACACCGCCTGGAAGACCAAAGACCAGATCCGAAAGTTTGCAGATCGATGGCAGAAAGTCTTGGAAAATGATGGCTTTTAATTTGAGAAATAACTTTTGTTGTTTTTGTATTACTAGGCGAGTAAAATTCAATTTCTGCATGTGTTTACGACTTGTGCTTACGAACTTTTGGGACTACCTAGTATTGTATATTATGAAACTTTTATTTTCTATAGATAATAATTTAAAAATTAAACACTTTTGTACAAACAAAAAAAGTTGTCAAAAATACTGAACGAAATAAAAAACTATTATTTTCTATAGATGGTAATTTAAAAAAACTAAACACTTTTGTAAAACCAAAAAAGTTGTCAAAAATATTGAACGAAAAAAAAACTTTTTTTCTATAGATGGTCAATTAAAAAAACTAAACACTTTTGAATAAACAAAAAAAACTGTCAAAAATATTGAACGAAAGAAAAAAACTGTTATTTTTTATAGACAGTAATTTAAAAGTTAAACACTTTTGTATAAACAAAAAAACTGTCAAAAATATGGAACGAAAGAAAAAACTTTTATTTTCTAAAAATAGTAATTTAAAAAAAATAAACACTTTTGTAAAAACAAAAAAGTTGTCAAAAATATTGAACAAAAGAAAAAAATATTATTTTTTAAAGATAGTAATTTAAAAAAATAAACACTTTTGTAAAAACAAAAAAAATTGTCAAAAATATTGAACGAAAGAAAAAACTTTTATTTTCTAAAAATAGTAATTTAAAAAAATAAACACTTTTGTAAAAACAAAAAAATTGTCAAAAATATTGAGCGAAAAAAAAACTATTATTTTCCATCGGTAATAGTTTTAAAAAATTAAAAACTTTTTTAGAAACAAAAAAGTTGTCAAAAATACTGAACGAAGGAAAAAACTATTATTTTCTATAGATAGTAATTTAAAAAAAATAAACACATTTGTGAAAACAAAAAAAGTTGTCAAAAATATTGAACGAAAGAAAAAACTATTATTTTCTATAGATAGTAATTCAAAAAATTGAAAACTTTAGTAAAAACAAAAAAAAATTGTCAAAAATATTGAACAAAAAAAAAACTATTATTTTCTATAGATAGTAATTCAAAAAATTAAAAACTTTAGTAAAAAAAATGTCAAAAATATTGAACGAAAGAAAAAACTATTATTTTCTATAAATAGTAATTAAAAAAATTAAAAACTTTATTAAAAAAAAGTTGTCAAAAATATTGAGCGAAGGAAAAAAATATTATTTTCTATAGATAGTAATTTAAAAATTTAAAAACTTTTGTAAAAACAAAAAATTTATCAAAAATATTGAACGAAAAAAAACTATTATTTTCTATAGATAGTAATTTAAAAAATTAAACACTTTTGTAAAAACAAAACAAAAATTGTCAAAATATTGAACGACAGAAAAAACTATTATTTTCTATAGATAGTAAATTCAAAAAATGAACACTTTTGTAAAAAACAAAAAAAACTGTCAAAAATGTTGAATGCAAGAAAAAAAAACATTATTTTCTATAGGTAATAATTTAAAAAAAAACAAACACTTTTGTAAAAAGAATGTCAAGAATATTGAACAAAAAAAATATTATTTTCCAAAGATAGTAATTTAAAAAAATAAACACTTTTGTAAAAACAAAACAAAAATTGTCAAAATATTGAACGAAAGAAAAAACTTTTATTTCTAAAAATAGTAATTTAAAAAACTAAACACTTTTGTAAAAACAAAAAAAGTTGTGAAAAATAATGAACGAAAGAAAAAACTGTTATTTTATATAGATAGTAATTTAACAAATTAAAAACTTTAGTAAAAAAAATGTCTAAAATATTAAACGAAACAAAAAACTATTATTTTATATAGATAGTAATTTGAAAAATTAAAACTTTTGTAAAACAAAAAAAGTTGTCAAAAATATTGAACGAAAGAAAAAACTATTATTATCTATAGATAGTAATTCAAAAAATTGAAAACTTTAGTAAAAACAAAAAAAAATTGTCAAAAATATTGAACAAAAGAAAAAACTATTATTTTCTATAGATAGTAATTCAAAAAATTAAAAACTTTAGTAAAAAAAAAATGTCAAAAATATTGAACGAAAGAAAAATTATTATTTTATATAGATAGTAATTTAAAAAATTAAAAACTTTAGTAAAAAAGTTGTCAAAAATATTGAACGAAAGAAAAAACTATTATTTTCTATAGATAGTAATTCAAAAAATTGAAAACT
>JARUHE010311362.1:0-12016 GCA_031471125.1 Archaeomysis grebnitzkii | reverse complement strand
AAAGCTTAAAAACGAACGAAACCGATCAAAAAACGAACGTCCTCTTTAAAATGAAAAAATATTTTTCATCACCCTGACTTGAATGTTAGCTAAGTTAATCAATATTAAGTCTGGATATTACTTGAATGACAGCTAAGTTAATCTACATTAAGTCAGGGTATTACTTGAATGACAGCTAAGTTAATCAACATTAAGTCTGGGTATTGCTTTAATGTCAGCTAAGTTAATCAATATTAAGTCAGGGTATTACTTCAATGTCAGCTAAGTTAATCTACATTAAGTCTGGGTATTACTTTAATGTTAGCTAAGTTAATCAATATTAAGTCTGGATATTACTTGAATGACAGCTAAGTTAATCAATATTAAGTCAGGGTATTACTTGAATGACAGCTAAGTTAATCAACATTAAGTTAGGGTATTACTTGAATGTCAGCTAAGTTAATCAATATTAAGTCAGGGTATTACTTGAATGTCAGCAAAGTTAATCAACATTAAGTCTGGGTATTACTTCAATGTCAGCTAAGTTAATCAATTTAAAGTCTGGGTATTACTTTAATGTTAGCTAAGTTAATCAACATTAAGTCTGGATATTACTTGAATGACCGCTAAGTTAATCAACATTAAGTCTGGATATTACTTGAATGACAGCTAAGTTAATCAATATTAAGTCTGGGTATTACTTGAATGTCAGCAAAGTTAATCAACATTAAGTCTGAATATTAATTCAATGTCAGTTATGCACCCATATCCTTTGCCATGAAACAGAACAAAACTAGTACCATTCTTATTTAATGTCTAGAAACGAAATCTAGAATCTGAGATCATGCGAACATGCCGCTCATAAATGCCGTGAACACACGTGACTCTGCACCAAAATGATGTTAATTCTGGGGGCAATGTGGCATAGTTCACTAGGTATTTCATGCCACGCTGGCGTATCATGACTTTTATCCTAAGGCTAGAGAGGAGGGATGTTGTTTTAGTTGGGTACGATTTTAATTAGTATTTTGATGTAAATAAACTTTTTGCATTGAACTTCTGCTCATCATCATATATGAATATTATTTTTTCATATTTCATTATATATGAAATGTAAATTTGTATATTCGTATCATCTTTATATACATTAAATCGTAGTGACAAATTTATATTACTAAAAGAACATGTAATTTACTATACTGCACGTATGTGTTAACCTAGGCTATACATTCAGGAATAATTTTTATATAAAAAGTTATTAATATAAGTATGGTACATATCTGTACTAAATATTACATGATCTTCAAGCATGCACATAGCATGGTGAGGCTGCTACAGGTTTCATTTCTGAACTACAGAAACGTCAAATTTGTTTCAAATGTGCGTATTTTTGCAGTTAAAACAAAACAAATTTTTAACTTAGAAACACTTTCTAGCACTGAATAGGTTATGTTGTCAAAATTAGATTTGTTTTTACAAAATAAATATACAAGATTCGAGAAACTTGATAATGAATGAATGAATGAATTCCATTTGTTTTCTGTACAATCTGTGAAATGGCAAAGACTACGTGGTTTGTTCATGTTTTAAACATATTATTTAATATTTAATTGTATTAAATAATAGAATAGAAATATTATTGTCTTCAATTAAAAGTAGAAGAGAAAATAAATTAAAATGTTAATTAATATTTTATTTGTTGGAAATAAATTGAAGTCATTATATTGTGAAGAATTTAACCTCTGTTCAAAATGGGAACAGTCCATGTAAACAGCGACTAAGGAACGATGGGAACGAAGAACAAAGGCGTTGGGATGGATAGAGGTTGTGAGGGGGGAGAAGGCTGGGGGGTTGGCATGGCAACCAGTCTAATCAATATAAGAACACTAAAATTTTTATATAAAACTTTTCTAACATAACTTCAGTTCTTTTCACTAAAGATAAAGCTTTCACAAAAAATCTTAAAATGTAAGTTTGAATATAAAAATTAGATTTTTTTTTGTAAAATATTTCTGCAGTAAAATAAAATATAAAATTTCAAAGAGAAATATTTGAAAATTAATTCCAGTAAAATATTTAAAGATTAGAATGCCTTCGTTCAACTCCTAGTTGCTTATTTTGGGAACTTGTTTCCAACTTATTTAGTTTCCTCTGTTCCTATTGGCCGAAGCGAAGGCTAGCGCCACGCTATTGGTTGCTTGGATGTGGCGCCCCGCCTACATTCAAGCTGCCGGTGAGGAGTATAATGAAAATATATATTTTCTGCTCCCATATCTTCTATATTTTATTACGCAATTTACAGCAATATTAAAAGTGGAGAAAACACAACTTAATTATTCATTTTTAATATTTTTCCTATCTAGAGAAACGTAATTTATTTTGTTTTTTACAATGAAATAAAAGCAATTTAAATATATATTTTCTGTAAAATTTCTTTCTACATTTAATTTTATATTTACTTAATTCCTACGCGAAAGCAAACAAATAAATATTTTGTAATATATTTTCTAAATATTGTTTTTATTCGTTCGATTCATATTTGTATTTTTTGTTTTTAGATTAATTTTCGGTTTTGATATATTTTTATAGATTATTTTAGGCATATGAAAATATACTTTTGATTTTGATTTTCGTATGAAACGTAATTTGAATATTGCTTGACAGATGGCGTTAGTCATACCAAAATGTAGGTTATTATTATATTATATTATAATGTTTATTAAACTGCTTATCACTAATATTTCAATGGTGAATATTCTTTACTCACTTGCAGATGGTAGGCTACACTGCCCCAATGTTTTATATTGGTTTAGTCTATCCATCGTTCCAATAGTGTTTACATTTTTTTTTGAAGAGTTATGAAAATTATGTTTAATAAAAATTGTTAGTTTCAACAAATACCAACAATAGAATATTTTCCCAATTTTTTTTGTTCATTCGATCTTCCCATAAAATAAAGTTTTTAGTTTAGAGGATTTTTATTACAAAAGCCTGAAAGTTTTTTGTTTGTCGAAATATAACAAATTTGAGAACAAAAGTTGGTTGTTATGACCTTTTAGTTTAACATTTCCATGAGTATTTTTGTGAAAAGCTTACTTTTATTGAACTTCAGCCAAAAAAGAGTTGAGGGACTTGTACATTATTTCAAAGTTTTATTCAAAAAAATTTTGTAAACGGTTTTTATTTTTTGATACATAACACAGTTTGTTAATTACCAAGAATATTTAACTGAAAACTTATAACCAATCGTATTTATTCACTTAGGGAGTCTTTGACAAACAGGCTACTCAGTTTTTCTTATGTTTCTTGAATGCGTTATTAAGGTACAACATATGAAATAAGTATTTTTCTTTTTAAGGAATGAGAAAGAAAAGTTGAACAACTTTTTAAAAAATGGTTTCCTCTGTATAGGGATACAGGCAACGAAAATAAGACTTGTATACAGTTTTGTTGTCGTCGTTTCAAGTTTGGTTAAAGGTTTGTTAAGTTTGGTAAAAGTTTTGTCGAGTTTGGTAAAAGTTTTGTCGAGTTTGGTAAAAGTTTTGTCGAGTGTGCCTAATAAAGCTCTACATTGGAATAGCATTTGCGATATCTTTATCATCATCTGGCAGTGTTAGACAAGGACTTGAATGCAAATATACCATATAAATCTTTTAAATTTATCTTCGTATAAGGTTGATTATTAGTATTTCAAATATAATTATTGGGGCTTTTATTTTGTTTTATTAGACTTCTTTTACTATTTATCTAGTTTTGTTGCTATTATGGTTTGTAAGTATACTTGAAAAAGCTATGATTGGCTGTAGTAACACATGAACCGTTGGAAGTTGGGTTAATAGTTTGTTTAGAGAGTTAAATTAATGTTTGATAAACAAACGCTGTTTGTTATGACCCTCTTATTAACATTCATTTTGAAAACCGTTTCAGTTTCCCTAAACTTGTGATTAACAAGCTACTTGTTTCACAGTGGTTGTTGCTTGGTTGAAATGCATTTGCCAGGTTTACAATACATTGAATTGTTTGGTATTCTCATCTCTGTTTGTTTTTGCATTGCTTACATATTACTATTTGATTTGAAATTGTTGACAGTTTTTTGTACAGTAAATTAAAACTATGATTTATAAATTTCTAGCCAAGAAGAATAGGTACAAGTAAAATAACACACCTTTGGTTATTAAATTATGGTTAAATCTAAATCAAGACAGGAAGGTAAGTCTCCTCTAGTTTGGTTGGTGATGTAGGAATGGTATTGTAGTGATGCAAGACTCCAGAATTGTTTTACAGTTATTAGGTTTCAGGTGACCTTACTCTAGTTGGTAGATTTGTTCATTTATTAATTAATAATAGGGAAACCTAATTATTAAATTCTCCTTCATTTCTAAGTTCATTAATTTGTATAAAATAAGGCATTCGACAATCGTTTTACCACTTTTTGTATAAAATAAGGCATTAGACAATAGTTTTACCACTTTTTAGTTTATATCTTTTTTAAATTAAAAATGTGACTCATCATAAGGTTTGCTTAAATTTAATTATTAAACATATATTCTGTGGTTAATTTTTCCTGAGGTAGTGGATTATAAGAAATGGTTAGATATTTTGCTGATCATTTCAGAATCCAGATGCGACTGATTATTTCTCTGTTTACATCTAAATCAAAATACATTCCTATCTTCTGAGAACTTTCCAGCAGGTATTGATGCTCTTTACTAAATTTTACCCATTTTCATTGATTATGTTTTTAGTATTTTGTTTTGTTTTAACACAAAAAAATTAAATGGTTAGCTTCTAGTTTTGTTTATTGTTTTATTTTTATTTCTCAATAACCAATCTTTAAATATGGTTGCATTTTTTGAAGTTTTACTTTGAATTGATCTTTTTTTAAATTGTTTATTGTAATTGAATATATCTTTTTTTGCACTGTTTTGTTTTCTATTTTGCAAAATGTTTTAGTGAAGCAGGTGTTTAATTAGTGCTAGGAATCATCAGGAGGGCTCAATGGCCCAATATATGTAATCAATTTGTCTTAAATGCAATGTTATTGTGAAGGGACCATCCTGTATATATCTCAAGAAAAAGTTCACACATTAGGGTGTGTGTGCTAAACAAATTATTGTTATAATGGACAAAACTTTTTTGAAAATCTTCCTCAGAGCTCTCCAATTATTAATTTATTTTCAATTGAAATGACAAGGATAATAGATGTTGCAATTTTGGCTATGATCTCAAGTTAAATCACTAATTGAATAAGTTTGCCTGAAATTTTGAAAATAGGTTCTGTAAATATGAATGAGGAATCTCATGGGAAGGTAGTTGGCACAATGTTACTATTTTAATATATAATTTGTTTGTTGGTGGAGGTGTAAAAGTGTTATTATTAGTCTATCTGGTCATTGTATTAGTTTGAATGGCACATTAACTGTTTTAGTTCTGAGCTAAAATATATGTTCAGAATTTTTTCTAAAAAGTTTGCATTGAAAGATGTTAAGTCCTCAGTAGAAAAGAAAGGTGAAGGGTTCATTAAGTGGTAATGGTAAACATTTTGGCTCACAGTTGTTGATTGTAGAAGAAAAGATATAATTTGTATAGATAAGGTTAAATTTTATTAATAATATGTATATGCTTTTTCATTACTTACCTAAAAAACATTAAAATCTAGGGAAGTCCTAAAATTAGCCATGGAAGCCAACAACCATCATAATACTTTGAAATTATACAAGTGATAAAATGTCAAAAGAAGAGACATTCATTCTTCTCGCACTGTGGCACCTAAGTAGTCTTATCCATAATCCTGTAACTCAATTTGAGCTTTTGAATAACATTTGGTTGAAGTCTCACACAACAAAAGTCTTTCTGTCTCTCAAGTCTAGTTGCCAGCATTCCTTTTTTATTCAAGATGGTTTGTTAACCTTCTAGGCCAAATGAAAGTGTTTTTCTACCATGTAATGACGAAAATGTTCATACAAAAGCTTTAGGATCATTGTTATCTAGACCAGAGATTTAAACCTTTTTGAATGGGATTATGCATTTTATTTTTTTGCAGAAACATCTTTAGGGACATTTTTTCACAATAGATGTAAAAGAATAAAGATTTGTTACTCAACAGATTGTATTTGGCAAATTAAAATACAGAAATGGATAGTCACATTAGGGTTTTTTTCATTTAAAACTTTGCCATTGTCAAGAAATGTTTTTCTAATAAGTGAATTATTTTTCAGAGATCAAGCGTAAGGAAGGTGCAAGTTTGGCACAGCAGCACCAGCCCAGACAAAGTTTACCGCAACAAACGAATATCGGACAACCGTGGAGCATCAACAGCACCAGCATAACCTGCACGCCTGTCACACTAAAAAACTCTGTGTCTATAGAAGCCGTAAGTACAGGTGGCCGAAATACCTCCCCTGCCCATTGGCAAAACTTTACGGACAGTCCGTATTACAAGTATGTAAATAAACAGGACGGTGCAACCTCTTTACACTGGCAGAATAAAGGCCAGGTCGAAGATGGATCCCGATTACAGAATTTGCCGACAAACAACAATACTCAATTGTCCCTACAAGAACAACAAAAACGACGTACGCAGCTCATTGTTCAGCAGGCCATAGAAGGTGTTTTGAATAGCAACAGCAATAGCAACAGCAGCTCCTCTCAAGGTAGTTTTGATCTATCTATAGTCAAGACTGAAGAGAACGAATTCTGTGGATTTGAAGCTGTTTCTTACAGAGGTTGTATTTATTGTAAAGTTAAGGAATTTTTTTCTAGTGAACAATTTGAAAGGCACCACCAAAGACACGTGCAAGAAAAGTACATCGAAATCTCTCTTGTTCGTCTCAATACTTCTATTCTCAAATCGTTCAACCTGGATCCTCCAAAAAAAAAAAAGAGGGGCCGAAAAAAGAAGGTCTTAGATGATCCTAAAGAAGGAGATAATTCGAAAATAAGACTGACATTGAAACTCTCCCAGCAGAAAAAGCCCGGAAGAGGGAGGAAAAAACGTAATTTTGAGATAGTTAGTAGCGAGGGTATGAGTGAAAATTCAGGAGAAGACAAGGAGAGATCTAACTCGCCGCAAGAAAACGCGAATAGTGAAGAGACTTGGGAGAATTCCCAGGAAACGGAGGAAAGCGAAGGACAATCTAATGAGTATTCAAATAGTTCTTCCAAGGTCAACTATAGTAACACGGAATCGGATGATCGTCCACCTTCGGCTTATCAACCGCAATTCGAGTCCTTCACCGACAATTGGTTCGACGATTCTTATGACGGTTCCGGCACAAGGATAGCAGCTGCCATGGCCGGATCATCAAATAATGAATCGGAAGAAAACTCCTCCTGGCCAAATGGCGGAGGTGCTGAAGAAAGTAATGCCAGTCCAGAGGATCAAGGAAATTTCAATGAAGCCTCACCCTCAAGTATGAATGACAATAACAGTCAAGGAGCAGAAGAAAACAGCAGTGATGGTCTGTTCAGTCAGAAAGTTCTTGGTACCGGAAACAACGAGAATGAAGGGCATGGAAGTTTTGAAGAACTTTGCCTTAATGACTCGTACAACAACCAAGAGGGCCAACATTCTGATGAACATGATAGTCAACATAGCCAAGACAGCAACAGTGCACAAAATAATCAACAGCATGATCATAGTCCTAATGATTTATTGTCAGACCTCGCCTACATGAACCATAGCTCAAACAGTCCACATGTCAGCAATTCTCCCCATAGTGATGGAGGTGTTGCCACACAAATCACTGCGAGAGGCTCTAATTCGAGCACACCCACATCATCGGCAGGGTATCCCACCCCTCCTCCTTCTGACACATCATTCAGTGCTTTAGCGGCAAGTCCCATGAACAGTCCTACCTCGCCCTTAACGAGCGGCCCAACGCCTCCTCTTGGACAAGGTCTTTCTCAGGGTTCGAATCAAGAGTTGGATACTACTCCACGGCTGACCATCGCCAATAATCTGATGGCACCTCCAGGGACATCTACAAACAACAACCATAATAACAACAGTAATATCAATGGCAATATGTCTATGGTGAGCGGCTTTACCCAACAGTGGCCACAGTCTGATGGTACCTCCCAACCGCCTCTCAATTCATTCAACTCCTATGGACCGAACACCATCCCGAGCAATCTCAGGCCTCACCTGGCATCCAGCCTAGCCATGAACTATAGAGCATCTCCACCTGCCCGGGTGAGGGGCCGACCACCCCTCGTCACCACTTCAGTTGGTCGACCCTCCCTACATCAAGCCAACATGATGCGAGGACCTGGCAGACCTCCAGCTTCAGGTGGCCTTCCTCCACTCATGGCTGCAGGCAGAGGAGGCAGCTTGATGCCTCCATTACAGAGAGTGCCACAAGCAATGTATGGAGGAAGAGGGGGACAGATGCCACAAGGCCAGAAGAGACCATTGCCTGGATCAACCCACTCTCCAAGTAAAACCACTCGTAGAGAAGATATCAATGTACCATCAAGACAAAGGGATAATGAATGTCAAATTATTGCTGTTGCAAACCGCGCAGATGGATTACCCGTAATAGCTAATGTACAAGGTGGTAATGGCAATAAAGAAAGAGAAAGGGAGAAAGAAAGAGAGAGAGATAGGGACAACTCGCGTAGCTCATCTTTGCCAGAACCTACTATCAATCTCAGTGACTCTATCACGTTGAGTGTTAGACCATCCGCTAGCAGTAGGGATAGCAGTAGACAAGATCGAAATGGACCGGATGCAGGAATCGTGGCTAACCTGCTTGCATCTAGAGGTATAACTGTTGCTCCAGCCGCTGGTGAGAAAAATGATACATCGAGTAGAGAAGAAAGAAGATTGCCCACAGCCAATGAGCTTAACCTCTCCTCTGCTATTAGTGTGCATCCTCCTACATCGCGAGACAGAGATGGCTTTGCCGTGCCCCAGGCACCCGCTTCGGTCCCAAGAAGTAGTTCAAGTGGTGGTGGCAGCAGCAGCAGTTCCACTTCCAGTTCTAGTGGTTCAAATTCAAGCGTCGAACGGCCCCCCAGACCACCGACTGTCGACCTAACACAAGACCTTCCCAATGCTGGCAACTTGACTCGGCATCCATGTTCGCAGTGCGAAAAAACTTTCCCAACCACATCGCTTCTGGCTGACCACCAAAAGGTGCACCAGCAGCAGTCTTCATCAAGAATGCCTTACAAATGCCATCTTTGCACCGCCGGATTCTCGTCTCAAAAAGGTCAGCAAAACCATTACCAAAATTTTCACCAGCTCTCGCTCTCAACAAATGATGTTGCCATCCCGGTGATTGATTTAAGGAACCCCGTCAATGTTCAGCGAATGGCGGCCTTAGGTATTAAGTCCTTCTTACCCTTAAGTAATTTACAAAATAGAGGGGGTGGTGGTATTGTCGGAATACCACTGCTCAGTATAGATAACTTGCGCAATGGTCCGATGACACTCCAACAGTGGGGAGTTTCGGATGTTTTGTCATTAGGTCCGGCAAAAGCATTAAACGTACCCCGATGACGGTCAAATACGCCTACACACTCTAATCGGGGGCGACCTTCCCTAAATAATCCACGTGGTGGACCTTCCTCATTTGGTCCATCCATGCCAACGCCCCGAATGAGATCCTCCACAGGATATGTCAATCAGAGGCAGATGGCACCCCACTCGAACATGGTTCGAGGCAGGGGTGGGAGACACCCAAACCCATCCACGATGGGAATGGGCATCTCTTCTCAATCTAGAAATATGAATGATTCTAATATCAGTCTTAACCCCAATTTCCCAAACCCTTCCCAACCCATGAATGTGAACCCTATGCAAAGCAATGCATCTAGTCATATAATGTCTAACCCAAGCCAACCTATGCAGGCTGCTTCTGGAAGTCAGCCTATGCAGGGTTCGCCAAATCACATTAGTCAGAGTTACAACTTGCAATCACCCAATCCAGGGCCAGTTGGATCACCAGGCTCGTTGGCAGCTCAGAATGCTATGCGGACGAGCCCGGTGACCCAAACAATGTCACAGGATAGTAATTACAACCACAATTCCCCGGTAAGTATTAACAATGTAATAAATCCTGCACACACTGCCCAAGACAGCATGCTTGCATCAACTCTGCCTAGTACGGACTCATTCTATCCCACAGATGGCAACATGCAAACCACTCAAAGCAGTCCTGATCTCTCACAACATGTGACACAGTCTTCGAACATGTCTTATTACCAACCAAACTTGTCCCCATCTGACAGCAGTCAAGTGTTGCAAACCATGACTGACACAAACACAGTAACCCAAAGTCCCTTAGAATTCACGCCGCCATCAGCGTCTGTGACATCCAATTAGAATCATTCAAAAGTTAACATTAGATTGTTGCCTCAAATGTCTATTATTGGCTTAGGTTATTCAGAAAGATAGTGCAAGTCAGAAAAACTTTTTCCAACAACATTCAAGAAGGTCGCTCAATATTATTGGTTGTAGACTGGTTTGACCGTCGTCGAGGTAATTTCAATGCTTTTTCTGAGAACATTTTTGTATCCTTTACTATTTTTGTTTGTATGAAAGTCAATGAAATGTGAAAGATAAATTTTAAACTTTTTCCATGAACTACAAAATGTATTTTTCCTCAAGCTTTAAAATCTATTTAATATGTAGTTCAGTTCACTATTTGAATGGTAGTTTTTGCAAGTTCTACATGATGATAATAAAACTCTATATAACAAAATTTATAGAATCACTGACTATGTATAACCTGTGTAAAAAGTGGATAAGTATAAGATAAGAAAGTATATAAATATAATGTATAGAAATTACATATATTAAACAATCCTACAAGTCTATAAATATTTTATTACTGTCTGTTTTTTATGGAAAGTGTTGTTAATTGTTTTCTACATAGAAAATACTAATGAATTACAACACTACATTTCAAACTTGACAAAATTGAACAAATTCAAAATAGATTTTCTTTTCTTTTGTTTGTTGCAACTTATTTTAGTATTTCTATTAACAGTGCAATGTTATTTTTAAATTTTAATGTTCCCACTCGAAAGAATTATTTGTTTTAATAGTTGAGGAAAAGTTTATTTCTCAAATCAAAAATGTTACAAAAGTTTATTGTTTTGAATATCACAAAATTTGAAGTGTTTCTTAATGTTCCAATAAATGTTTTTTTTTGTATTTTTTTGTATTTATTTAAGAAATCAAATTTTTATTTTATAATTTTATTTAGAAAATATAAAGCAATTTTTTGTTTTATTCTGAAAGGTATTTTTTTTGTAAGGAGAAAGTGAAAAGTTTTTTATTTAGTTCGATTAATACACAATTAGTTTTAAGAAAGTATGATGTTGATTGTGCATTCAGATGTATACCAAATTTTGAAGAGTTTTATGTTAGAATATTTGAGAGGATCCACATTTTTGTTTATGCATGGAGTAATTTTATCTTTTGTTGAATAGTTCATACTTTTATAGAGTATTGTTATCAATTTGTTTAAGAGTATCCTTGTATAAGCTTTTTCTTTCATACATTTAGTATCCTTTTAATTGTCCATAAAGAATGATACATCTCTAAAAATGATATTTGAAAACTATAGAAGTGTTCCCATTATGCAAACATTGCAATAACTTTACGTAATATGTTTTGTGTTGTAAAAATAGCATACTAGGTTTTTTGAAATATATAAATAGTGCCAAAAATGCATGCAAGCCAGTTGAAAATATTCCATAAGCTTTACTTAGTTGTCTTTGATTATGATACTTCTGTTCTTATGATGAACTATTATAACTTGTCATATCATCACATAGAATACAATTAATTGAAAATCAAGCTATACATGATGTAACTAACAAATATTATTTCATTCTAAAAACCACCCTTTTGCAGAAACAAATTATTGGCATAGGTTCAATGTATGTCATCAACACATTAGGATGTTCATACATTGCATTGACTGGTGTTGTTGTCAACGGCCTTAGCCACGTTGAAACACCGCTTCCCGTATGATCAGCGAAGTTAAGCAACGCTGGGTCTGGTTAGTACTTGGATGGGTGA
>JARUHE010311351.1:0-12017 GCA_031471125.1 Archaeomysis grebnitzkii | reverse complement strand
TTTTCGTACACATATATACAATATCTAGTAAAATGTAGATATATATGGTCGTGAAGTGTCTTATATAATGTACACATGAAGGGTAGGTACACATGAAGGCCGAAATGGTGATATATATATATATATATATAATTATTTACCTTTTATTGAAAATTATAGACTAAGAGGTTTTAATTCATTTTTATTTTCAATTTTTCGAGTCTTCGAAATAGTTTAATTTTCAAATTTATTAGAGCTTGACTTACAACATCTCCGTAATTTATCATAGGCTATTGAAATTCTTTTTATTGGCTAATGTTTCATTCTTCCTTCCAAACATATTCATAGAAAGAAAAAATAATTAAAATTGTCTTAGAATTACTTCATACAAGTATTAAAACACATTAAAACATAGTTTCACATTATCTATTATGTATGGTTTTTGCTTAAGTTAGATGAAAGATAAAATAAAATTATGAAACTAAGATAAATCAAAGATGTTCAAGTTTAAAATAAATTGAATTATCAAAAGAATGATTTAAAAAGATATGAAACTAAAACAAATCAAGGATGTTAAAATTAAATTGAAATTAATGTTATTGAAAAGAAATGATGAAAACAAAATTGTGAAGCTAAAATAGAATGGGCAAAGTAGCTTAATACTTTACGTTAAGAACTTAAAACAAGAGTTTAGGTATTTTTTTTAAAATAAAAGATAGAAATTATATGATAAAACTAAGGTAAAGAAAATGGGTAACTGTCACTTTACGTTATCAATTCAAAAACAATGGGTAAATCTATTTGTTAAAGCACACAAGTAACATAGTGAAACTTAAAATATCAAAATGGGCATTTTTTTACGTTTTTCAATTAATTTCAAAACAAGTGAATTGAATTATTGAAACATACGATCAAAATGAAATAACAAAACAAACATTGATAAAAGTGCAATTTTTACTATGAATTGTTAATTACAACACGAGGAGTAAGTTGGGTATTTAAAACAAACAATTAATTTAATATAAAATAGTTGAACTGAATTACTTCATTCATTTCAAAACATGAACATAAAACTTTGTTTTGACTAAAATTAATTTTGATCTTTCCTTTTAATATTATAAATAGTTCGTGTTTTGAATTTAATGAAGTAATTCAGTTCAACTATTCTATATTAAATTAATTGTTTGTTTTAAATACCCAACTTACTCCTCGTATTGTAATTAACTCATAGTAACAATTGCACATTTATCAATGTTAGTTTTGTTATTTCATTTTGATCGTATGTTTCAATAATTCAATTCACTTGTTTTTCGCAGAATAACATACAGAAGTGCAGTTCGAGGCATGCATAGGAAGGAAAATTACACGTTTTTCATTAAGAAACTCAAGAAAAAAATTGCCAGATATGACAATGTAGTTAATCTATTATTTCATCCCTGACAGCAAAGTCAATATGGGATACACCTGGCCCATATCCGTCCGCAGATTCGGGCCGGTTCCGGTCACCGGATCGGGCCCGGCCTATATTTGCACAACGGCCCATATCTGGGCCATATCAGGTTGCCGGTCTTCAGCCGTACTGTTGCCAAAATAGTACCGTAGCTTGAACATTGACAACCATAATAGCCAGTTTTGAGCCATACTCATCCCAGATCAGCCATATTGAAACCAGTATCGATCCATATATTAGCCAGCTTGCAAAGAGTGTTGGGCCTACTTTGTGCCAGTTTGTAGCAGCCTTGCAAAACATGCTGGACAATCTTGTAGCCAGGTTCGATCGATATTAAATTAGTTAGATATTGCAATGTTAATTTGTATTTAAGCCATGTTAACCAAGCTTGGTAAGTTATTATTATCGTTATGAACGTCAACAATAGCTGCATTTTATAGTTCAAAGTTTGGTACTACACTTGACGGTTTACATTGCTTTTTAGTTGAGCTGTTTGTTGGTAATATTCTTCTGTGAATTAATTAAAAAATATATTTTATTTATAAATACCATAATTTCATTCAAAACCATAACTTCGTATTCATATATTTGCATAAACATTTATTGCAATAAGCTTTCATAGAAAACTATTTTTATGCGTGGCTAGGTAACTTTCTCTTTTTCTTCCTTTGAGACCCAGTTGAAGAATAGATTGCTCTCAAAATTTCAAGCCTTGAGTAAGGGAACATAATTGTACATTCAAAGTCACGACACTATTGTTTGAATTTGGTATAGTGTATTTGAAATTCCCTATAAAATTATGCATGTTATCAAGCCTGGTTATAATATGGTTTAGCTATAGGCTAATATTGCAGTATCTCACTAGTTTGATGGGGATTGAAACTGGCTAATGTATGGCCCATCACTGGTTATGATGTTGAATTAATGTGATGCAAAGCTGGCCGAAAATAGGTCAACACTGTTTGCAATGTGGCTCCGTACTGGCAGAAGGTAGGCTCAACACTGTTTGCAATGTAGCTGAGATATGGTTTGATACTGGTTTCAATATGGCTGAACTGGTATGAGTTTGGCTCAAAACTGGCTAATATGATTGAAAAATTGTCGAGCTACGGTTCTATTCCGGCAAACACGGCAACAGTATGGCTGAAGACCGGAAAACGGATACAGCCCATATATGGCCCGTTGTGCAAATATAGGCCGGGCCAGATATGGCGACCGGAATTGAGCCATAGTTGGAACACATGTTCGTTTGAAAACGGGGCCGAATATGGCTTAGTTCAGTTTGCTGGATGCAACGGTCAGCCATGTTTGCCAGAACAAGAACGGATCCGGCCCAGTGTATACATGCTGTCTGGGATCATAAAAACGAATGGGATTCAGAATGCATTTTCATAATTCATTAAAATAACTTATATCTTAAATTGATTTTTAAAATAATAATACAACATAAATTGAATATTTTCTTTAAAATACTGCTGTTTACAAACTCATATTTAAAAATGAATACATCTTGAAGTCATCAAACCAATCACAGACGTGATATCAACAGAATTACGTGTTCAAACTTGAAAATATAATATAAATAATTTTTTATGATAAAGTATCTATTGTTTTAGTTAAACTATGTTATTAATTTGTCAAATTGTGTAGATAAACTTAATTTATAAGTAAATTTTATAGGTAAAATAAGTAAAATGGGTCACTTCGTGCCATTTTGGCTAAACTTTACTTTAGATCTCTTAATCAAATCTAGCAACTTTAACAAGAAAGTACTATCAATTTAGGGAGGTTTTTAGTTGTTTAATGTTAACTTTTGTTTAACAACTAGGTGTGTAGTCGTCAATAAATTCCCATGTGAAACGAGACAGATCTAGAATGGTCGTTGCCTGTCTTTCGGGTCGCTACACAAAATAATAAAATTATTAGTATTGCCAAATAAATATTTATAACTTGTTATTTTTTTAAATAACAAAGTACTGGTTTATTGTTATACTGAACTTTTAAACATCTTAAATAAATATTTAAAAATAATTTGTAGTTTTCAGGCCAATACTTAATTTTTATTGGGAAGATTTTCATGACTCCAAAACAATAATAACCCCTTCATAAAAGGTCTTCAAATCAAACCATTGAATGGGGGTTTATTTATGGAAATACTTCAACAAGTTAAGGAAAATATTTGATGGGGAAACCAAGGAATGCTGTATATGTTTGGTTGAGTGTTGATGAAAAAGTAATGGTTATCATTTTTGCTCCTTTTCCTGTCAATAATTTCCTTATTTATCTTTCTTAAATTAAGGAAATTTAGTTGAGCAAACTGCTATTTATTTTGATGTATTTATTATGTTCTATACATTTTTTAATGGATGAAAAATATGGTATTTAGATGTTGAAAACCTAATACTGGCTTGTGTCATTTTCTCAACTGTTTCTGAATATATTTGAATGTTGAAAAGATGCAGTTACTTCTACTGATTTAGGTCTAGTTTTTTTCCATGTTTATGCATAAATTCCCTTAAAATCTTGCAAACCTTATGCAGTTTACTTCAAAGACGTATTATTGTGTGCACAAACGTATTCTTAACAATATTCATTTCAGACAATACAATGAATAGTTTTACTTTATTTAATTATTTATCACCCAACATATGATCTTATTGATTTGTTATCAGATTTGTCTTAGCATTTTATCATGTAAATGCTTTCGGTATACAGTTTTTATTCACCATATGCATCGTTCACTTTCCTAAAAATGAAACTGCCTTTTTTTTAAATGGTAAATTAATGTTTAAATGTTTAAATTAATATTTAAAGATGAATTCTTTAAAAAAAAACAAAAGAAAACATCTTTTCTAAGTAAAATTGGTGAATTTATTAAACTTATGCAGAAGTGATCAAATAATGGTAAAAACCTGTGCTATAGAATTGATTTAAATAGTTTATTAAAATTTTTGAGCGAACGAATTTTTGTTTCAGATATATGGATTGTTTGTGGTGTGCAAATCACCTGAACTCTGGAAAGACATTGGCTATAAGGTGTACACGCTTGAATCGTCACAATGTTCTGCCAAAGCTGTGCCGGGAACATTTGTGGCTATCACCCCCTGCAGTACAGTATGTTTATTAATTATGTTAGCTCATTTTTTTACAGAATTTTTATGTAGTTATTAGGAAGTAACTGATGTTACATGACTTTTATTTATAAAAATTTATAGGAATGTTTAGAATTGTTGGTGAATTTTAAATTTGTAAAACTTTAACGAAGCTTAACCAACTTTTTTTGGTATAACATAATTTTTTATTCAACAAATTTTTTTTTTATATTGCAGTTTTCTTTTTTTGAGGAAACTTTTGGTATGATTTTATGGCTGTGTGTTTCATTCTACTTAATCTTAGACGTCAAAAGAGTCATTTAATATAAATTATAACCTATACTTTACAAAACTTTTTTAATCAATATTATTTAAATGAACAGACGATGATGTTGTAATTAATGAAGGAATTAATTGCATATATTTAAATACTATGTAGTATAGTATTTATAATTTAATGATGCGATTTCAGTTCTAGTTTATGATATTTTTTTATTTCAATCTATTTTCAGAGCCAAATGCCAAGTTTACAGATTTATTGGGAATTAGACAGAATATCCGATGACCTGTTAGTTGAAATCCTGATCTCAATTCCAGATTTTAGTTGGAAAAAACCCTTTAAATTGTACGCATGCTCCATTCCTCAATTGAGAAAGGTGAGTGTGAGCATATTTATTGTTTTTTTTAATTATGACATTGAGATTATTATTGTATGTTAAATGATATAAAAATATGAATTTTATGTCTGAAATCACACAGAATGAAATACAATTTAAAATGGATTGAGCTAGCTGTAGTGTAATTAAAAAGGACTTTAACTTAGACGTTTTGGTAACCTATGCTTCACTGATTTTATGAAGTCTTGAATAAAATGTCTAACATTATTAAAACTATTTATAAATTTTTATATTCACAAAACATTCCAAGTAAAAAATAAAATCTGAAACCATTATGTTTAAGAAAGCATGATCAAAAATATTGTATATGAATATGATACAGTTTTGTAACTTTTAATATTAGGAAATTAAGAAAAATCCTAGGTCAAAAGATAATTTAGAATCTGAGACTTGAAAACTTTAAAGATTTACTTTGTAATCTATGACGTCAACTTACATTTTTGTTGTAGTTTATTTTTAGGTAACAAGTATGTTTATAGTAACCAAGGATGGCATCACACGTTATTTTATATTCATAGTGATGTGTGTCAACTCCTTGGCCTACCACAGACTAATAATAATAATAATAATAATTCGGTGGCCTTACTGTATATCTTAAGAACCATAACATAATTCTGCATTGTAGAATTGGTGGTAGTGTACCATGCATACGATATGACGCCTTACCATATGGCAACCTTGATGGTAACGGCACAAACACTATACCATAAAAATTACGTTACTATATTCTAATATGGATAACAAGGTAAATAAATTCCTTCAAAATACCACCGCAAAGTGTTATATGGTAATGGCTTGTTGTTGTTACCGTAAATACTGTGAATACAATAGGGTAATAACATCTTATGTCAGCGTTCTATACAATACAACTGCAGACATTCATTACATGGATGAAGGTAAGCCTTATGTAATTTGAATGTGGGTTACCTTACTTGTGCTATTGTTGATCCATAAGGACTCATTAAGCTATTGTTAAGCCAGTTAGTTGAATGATTTGCTGAAAGCTTTTATAAATCACATCAGAGAGTGGTTCAGTCTCTCAAGTACCGACGCTAGGTGCACAGAGGTGGCTTAATGATGGAACTAAGCAATCGTCATTAATGGAGGACGGAAAGCAGGTTAAGAAAATACTGACATCTATTTGTCAATGGTTCAATAGTTATGACCTTAAGGACTAAAATGCATTAAACTTACTATTGGAAATAACCCTTATTGTGTATGACGTATTCGTCTTAAATGAAATAATGACAAAATATTTATCCCCTTTGTCAAGTTGATTAAATTTGGCAAATGCATCATAGATAAAGACAAGGAATACGAACATCTGTTGCGAGCATTGATAACATTTATTTCACATGAATGCACCGAAAATATTGTTTAATTAAGCTTAATTAACTTTTTATTCAATTTTGTTATCTTGTAAATGAATAAATATTTATATATAAATATTACATTATTTCAATTTATCAGTTTTATTGCAAACTTTGCGTTTTAAAAATGAAAGCAAAATCATTGGTGCTTCGATATACAATTAGGTTAGATTAGGTTAGGTTAGGTTAGGTTAGGTATGATATACAATTAGGTCATTACAAAAGCATCAGGATGAGTTGTGCTGTCTTGTAAGAAATGAATATGAAGATAATTACACTTTCTTATTTTTGGCAAACACACAATTAATTTAAATTAATTGTGATCCATTCATTTAAATCATTGAAAAAACCCAAGGAATAGTTTCAAAGGTAAAACATAAACAAATGAGGTTATTTTTTCATTTGAAAAAACAAAACAGAACATACAGAAATGAAAATGAAAATGATGAAACGTTAAATAACTGTATTTGTTTTCTGCTATAATATTAAACTCTATTAAACTCTATATAATAACAATATTAATAATAATAATAATAATAATACACACACACACACACACACACACACACACACACACATACACATACACACACGCGAGAGCGCCCGTACACCTGAATTGCCATCTAATCAATAGTGCAATAATATGACAATCTCCAAAGAAAAAATCATAAAAACCCTCATATCTCAATAATTATAAATTTTGTTTAATGTATTGTTTTGTAACCCATGTACCATAATTTTCTATACGACATTGAACAAAAAGTTAAATATCAATTTATAAAATAGTTTTGAATTGAATATTCATACTTTCTTTGAAACTGTATAATGCGTTTGTTTGGAAGACGTGCATTCGTGCCACATCAAAGAAGTTAAATGTCATAAATATTAATGCTTCACTTAAGACTTGTTGTAGATTAAAAACAGAAACTAGAGCCATTGTATTCATACCATCAATGTCAGCATCGTTATCATTAGCATCAGTTTCATCATTATCATCCTTATCATCCTTATCATCATTTTAATCATTAACATCATTAGCTAACATTATTACCACCCTTATCATCATTTTAATCATTAACATCATTAGCTAACATTATTATCATCCTTATCATTATTTTAATCATTAACATCACCATAATTAATGCCATTATAATCATTTACATATCACCATTATTGTCATTTTCATGTTGTTGTCGACCCCACACCGACCTCGACATAGAGGACGGGTCCTCACATCGGATGATCTAATCCCAAACCCACCACGTTGGACCATTGTTTGGTTGTGTGCTGTTGGTGTAATTTGTGACTGTTTGGGTATGTATGTATTTCTTGTGCTGTTTAATTTGTGACTGTTTGGGTGTGTATGTATTTCTTGTGCTGTTTAATTTGTGACTGTTTGCGTGTGTATGTATTTATTGTGCTGTATGTTCCAGGGTGGTGTCCATGTTGGTGGTGTAGTTGTTGTTGTTGTTGTCAAAGATGGTTTGTTTCATGTGCCTGGGGTTAGTGGGTTGTTGTGTGAGTGAGTGAAGTGGGTGATTTGGGTGGTGGGTAATTTGTATGGGGAGTATTTTTCTCTCGTCGTAGAGGTGTCTAATGTGCAGCCTGTGGCTGTTCGTATGGCTGTGTTTTGGATGGTTTGGAGTTTGTTGATGTTTGTGGTGGATGTGATGGGTGACCAGATGGTGTTTGCGTACTCTATAATGGGGCATGTGAGGGTTTTGTATGTTGTAATTAGAGTTGTTTTTGTTTTTCCCCAGTGTGTTGTTTATGTGTTTTGAATAGGTGAGTTTGGGGTCGAATGTTAAGCCAATGATTTTTGGGTCCTTGCCCGCTGTTTGTTTATGTGTAAGTGTTTTCTGTTGCTGTATTCTGCTGTGTCAAGAGTGAATAATGTAGTGGTGGTTGTATTGGCGTTCAGTGTCAGTTGATTGTCTATATTCTAGTTATGTATTTGTTGGAGGTATGGTAATGTTTGAATTTCTGCTGTCAGAGGATTGATGTGGGAGGAAAGGATGGTGATAGAACCCCCCCCCTGTGGGACGTCAGTTTTTATGTGTCTGTGGAGAGTTTTGGTTTTGGTTATTGAATTTTGTGTATTGTTTCATTCCTTTGGTGTAGTTGGCATTGAATTTGAGGATGGTATTGGGAATGTTGGTGTTGTGTGGTTTGGTTATTAGTTTATGTAAGTGTACTTTGTCAAAATACTTTTGACATGTCTAGGGCTATGGCTATGGTTGTGAACGGACGTTTTTTCGTCATTTTCATAATCAATTCCATTAACCTGTACCTACTGTTTGTTACCCAGCTGATGAATAATATTTTTGTAGAAGACGAATGATGTTTCTTAAAGCACTAAAAAGATAACATATTGGAATTAGGTACTGCCTTAAATTTGACAATTTATTTTTTAAATAAATTTCTTCCAAGATTAAACAGAAAATGTTTGACAACTTTAAGCAAACTATCAAATACAATAAAGTGAAGTTAATGGAAATAAACTTAAAATTAAAATAAATCTATAATGTGATTGGCTAGAAAATGCAATAACACAAATGCTTTACAATATGTTTTTAGTTCAACTTGAAAAAATTATTAAAAAATTTGAACAAGATTAAAATGAAAAGATTTTCTTAACCATAACAATTTTTTGAGAAAACAAATTAAGCAAGGAGCTGTGAAATAAAAACGTTTTTCAATGTTTAATCATTTTTCTTTTTCATAATTTTAAGTTATTTAAGAGATACAATTTTTTTATATAATACATTTTATTATAAAGTTGATTAAAACAATTCTTAAAATATTCTAAATACATTTGATAATAAAAAATAAAAAAACTAGTAAAGAAATAAAAATAAATAGCTTACAGAAAGAGAAATCAATAAAAACACAAATAAATACAACATAAACATACATATAAAAATAAATACAAAATGGAAAAAATAAAGTTAAACATAAATACATTTTAAAATAAATAATAAAAAAATGTAGCATATACTAGCAAATTGAACAAATATTTTCATACTCTGACAATCAATTTATTGATTTATAATATTTTAATATTTTCTGCACAAAAGTATCCATTTTTCACTCGTTTGAAATTTAAATCCTCTCTTTGTTACTGTTGAGCGCCATATGTGAACGAAAATCTTTAGGATAAATATACTAATGAGCTAAGCATTATTCCAGTTTAGTCTCTGGTTTCATATTTAAAAAAATGGCAACTAAAAATTACCCTACATAATCGATTTGTATTTGAATAGTTAATAGGAGGCATTATAGGAATCTCAGCAATAATTACCTAACCAAACCTATACAAAATATAAAATACCCTACATCTCTTACCTTTTTCACTAGATGTAAAAATACGAAACCAAGAGCTAAACTGGAATAATGGCCTGAACCAATTTAGTGACAATAAGGTCTGAATATGCAAAGCGCAAAAGACTATGTTTTACAAGCTGTCCACTTAGCCCCACTCTTACAGAATAACTAAGATACGTCAATCAATGCTAATTATGATAAATTTCCTCCGCCAATCACAACGAACCGATAGCGGTGGCGTCACGGTCACGTGACTGCTTCGAATATGTTGCTTGGTTGGTTTGTCTTTAAACAGACAAACCAACCAACCAGCATCACGTGACAGTGATGTCACCACCGTCCGTTCGTTGTGATTGGACAAATAAATTTATCATAATTAGCATTGATTGACGTCTCTTAGTTGTTCTGCTCCACTCCCCTTTACCAACCAACATCAATGGAGCGAGACGCATGTTTACATTGTGGAGTAAAACTCTTCTGATGATTGGTTATCAGAAGCTGTAATTATTATTGTAAATCGCCATTATGCTGCCATATATTTTTTGGTTGTCTTAAATGTTTTCTTTGTAGACATTTTCTCCAATGTCGCTGAACAGCGATAACGTTATGGATAATTGTGTACAATTTATTCATAATTAATTATAATTTAACAAATAACTATAAATATTTATGATTTAATATTTATTTTATAATTTTGAAAAAAAAAACAGTTACTAACTAAATGATAAATACAACATATCACATTTGACTCATTTTATAATTATAAATGTTAAGTATTAATTTAAAAAAAAAAAACTTTTGAAAAGTGTCGAATTATCTTGCACTTCACTTTTTAACAATCAACTATAAACATTCATGATTTAAGTTTTATTACAAAACCTAAAAAACCTTACCAACACAATAATGTGTTATTTCTTATTTATATACATTTAGCATAAGATAAAAACCGATACAAACAATGGTACGTAACGTGGTAGCAAATACTATTCTGGTGCAGCCACTTTTTATTTTTTATATGTTTATTACTTTCTTATTATTATAAAAAAAAGTTAGCTTCTAAAACACTAAAAACAATTATTAAAGTTGGAAGTAATCAGATGTTTAAAGATTTGTGTAAGGTGATTGTTGAAATGGAATTTATGACTTAATAAAAAGGAAATATGACTCGAACCTTTTAAGAAGTAAACATATTTCAATATGAATATTTAAAAAACGAAAAGTTCGAATACTTTAAACGTTTCTTTAAATGAACGTTATTAAAACTTTTCTCTTTCGCACAAAGAACCAATGTGAGACGCCATTTTGAATTTTACTTCAAAACTTTTTGGCAAAAATTATGTATTAACAAGTACAGAAGAGAAAACTTTTTCATTTGCTGCTAAGTTCTGAATTTCAAAGTTTTTCATTTTAGTAAATAAATGTTTGCCGAAACAAAAATGAAAAAACTTTTATATTTTATTTTTAAATATTTTATGTTTTTTAAATTTTACACTTTCGATTTTTATTATTTTACATTTTCTTAATTTTTGCTTAATAATTTAACTGTGCATTTATAACTTTGCAGACACAAACGTGAAGCAAGTTTTTAAACTTTTAACTATTGCCTTTAACTGTCCAGAGCTCGCTCTTCAAACCACATGAACAAACTGTACTATCCCCATCAACAAAACTTGATGGTCGGGGTCCGCATTCAAGACTTAATTTTGTCTCGCCAGTTAATATTATTAGTTTTACAAGTATGTGAAAGGTACGGCTTCATTGTTCATGTGGTTTGAAGATCAAATCCTTTAACGTTGAAGGTGGTAGTTTGAAAATTGTAAACTAATATTCACATGCAGTAAAATTAATTACTGTATTATTGTTAGCACAATGGCATTGCAAAATTAAAAATATTTTAATAATACCAACTGACAACATAAAATGAAGTCCTTTAAAGCGTACTTGAACCATCAACTTATATCTATTTGCATGTCTGTCTCTCATCATCTGTTCAATCAACATTGTTGATGACGAAATACACAAGTTCAACAGCCGTTGTGATATAAACGTAGATGCAAAGAATAAATAAAAAATCTATTTCCAAAACCAGATGAAAAGTACAAAAATGCTGGACACATTAAAAAAG